>JANITX010160703.1:0-14467 GCA_027564395.1 Erythroxylum ulei
TAATAAAAGCACAATCATATAACCATTCAGTTTTCACACATGTATATGTGTAATGTATAATGCATGCTCAATGACAAATCCCAGGTATAAGCTCTACATTCACACCTTATGCCCATTCTCAATTCAGGGTTCATTTTGTCTAATGAAACTTAGACTTATACTTCTTCTTTATAAGGTCATTCTATATTATCCATTCAAACTTTACCCTTTGTACGCGTCTAAATTATCCATAATCTTACATCTCAAGAACACTTGATCACTCGATATCATAATTCAATTTCCCGTCATTGCTTTTCTAACCTCATGTGTTCTCATAATATCCAATTCTCTTTCATAATGAATCACTTAACACCTATTACTCAACTTCTTTGAATATCATTTCAATCATATAAACATTGTCATTTCCATTCTACTCATGCATTTGATACTTTTATTTCAGCCATTTGTTCACTAAGTTTGAACCTTCAATTTTAATTCAAACCTATCATAAATTAGTCCCATAAACCAAGGATCATCCTAGGTTCACTTTAAGATCCATTCAAGGCTTAATTAGGGTCATTTGACCCGTGAATGTCCGTTAAACGGACATGCATGTTCGTTAAACGGACCTTTACGGGTCACTTACCAAACTTTGCAAATTTGACTCTCTAAACGTCAAAATCTTAACTTTTTTCCTGAAATAGAAGTTGTAGATATCGAAGTCTTCTTTAAAACCATACCTAGAGCATCTCATTCCGAGTTCTACACAAAGAGTTATGCCTCTTACACTAAAATATGTTCAATTGAGTTTTATGAAATTCCAGATTTCCAACTCTTCACTTACAGCACTCAATTCCTCATGCTTAGCCAATCATTTCTAGTTCAATACTCATCATTTATCCACTCTTATAACTCAATTTCAATTAAATAACATCCATAGCCAAGATATGGTCCATGATTGCTCATAAACACTCATAACAGAACATATATATGCGTGCACATTCATCATCAACTTTCATCACTCAGTACTCAATTCAAGTCATAATTAGACACTCTTAAAGACAAAATTTGCATTCTATGTCTTCATGGAAAATGTAACCTTATATCACTAATTTAACCCAAATAAAAAATCATCCCATTTGGATAACTACGTAACAAATTATGACTAGATTACTTAGGCATATCCAGTGGAGATGTTAGAGCTAGCACACTCCAGCCACTTTAAACACCCTTTATCAATTAGTCTCTAACCTTTCCTCCTAATTCTTCCCTTTTCCAAAACACTATACTTGCCCCTTTTCTTTCACTTCCATACCTCATCCAATCCATTCCTAAGCCAACCAAAATCCACGTTTTTCTCCATCACAAAACAGAACATGAAACTCCATGTTTCAATCAAATTTTCTATACCATTTCTACATCATTTTGACAATCCTTATATCACTAAATCATCACTATAACATCTTATGATCATCAATCATCATATATGTAAAAGTAAGACAATTATTTGCTCATTCTATCAGCCACATGCCATCATATAAATAAGCACCACTTTGAGATCAATTAACCCATCATCATATACATCTTATTCAACAAATCATCAAGAACAGCATGCTACTTACTTGAGTTGGCTTCAAGATCTTCAAACACCATTAAAACCTAACTCTTTCCTCTTCATGATCATCAACTTTCATGGAGGAATAGGTTGGGTCTTTGAGTAGCAAGGTGAAAAATACAAGGAAAATGAAGTAGCAAGTGAAAAGTGAGAGCAAGATTTGTCACTAAAGAAAGTGGGAGAGAGAGATGCCGTGGGGATGAAGAAGAAAAGAAGAAGATGAAGAACAAAGATAGAAATTAAGCCAAATAAGTGAGAGTGTCGATTTTGACAAGTGAAAGACCAAATAATGTGGTCTTTCACTTAATAAAACGTGAGTGGTGTGGCAAGTGATACACATGTCACTCCCACATGGTTCCTTCTTGAACTTATAATAACCAATCCATTTTGTCTCCAATTTCCACTCCAATTGTCTCCCAATTTTCCATGATACAAGTCATTAAACCCCAAAGGCATTTATAAAAATTTCCATTGCTATTTGACTCTAAAATTCTACTACTATTCACCGATTGTTCTGCCACTTGGCATTTTTCCTGGTCCAAAATACCCTAAACTTCAGAAAATTCTCAAATTTTCTCCAAAAATTCTAATTCACTTCTTATCTATTCCCACTCAATTTTTAAGGCACAAAGCTATAATACGCATCATATTCACTTTAAAACGACCATTTATACTCGAAAAATGTCAATTGAGTGCATGGATAATTAATTTGATGTGTGCAATAATCAAATTCATAAATGTGTATACCGATATGATGCATGAGCATGAAATGAAATTTTCTTAATCTCGCTTGAGCTCACTTGTACCAAATTTTAGGGTTCTAACCCTTAGTAGGGGAACGGGATGTTACATAACTCCTTTTCTAGCATACTATCCTATATTGGTTTTGTAAGTCAGTCATTTGTTAATGAAGGACTTTTTAATAAAACTAAAAAGTCACTTCTTCTTTTGAGAATTCATTTCATAACAAAGTTGTTTACTCCAAGAGATTGAGCCTTTTATAAAAATGTAGAAAGGATTATAAGGCAATAGAAGCCAAAGGGGAAAAAACTCCTAGCAAGAATTTAAAAGTTAAAGAAAGAATATGATTCCTTAGAAGATCAGGTTGTCAAACATGAAAGAGTCATCAAGTTGATTAAGATAAAACAAGAGATTCTAAAACATAACAGTAGGTGCTCAATCATGAGTTCAACAAGATCAAACAGACAGATAAAGAGTTAAGGAAATCACTAACACTACAAAAGTAAGAAGTTGCCCTTTAGAACCAATAAGTTTAATGGGCTAAGGAAGATCAAATTTCCTGTATCAAGCATTAGGCGAGATCTAATCTTTTAACCTAGATAAATTTTAAATTCTTTACATTTTTTAAACATTCTATTAGCTATAGGTTGGCATATTTGAATTTAGATTTCTTGTTTCTTTATAATAATTATTGCTGGGATGACTATTTTGGTTTTTTATTATCTGATTTACAAATTTCTATTCTTGTTCCTTTATTCCTAATTTCTCTTATAAAGTAGGTACATAGGGTTTCAAATAGTTTCCATTATAAAAACATTAATGAGGTTCACATTTTAAGCTAGATAACTAATAAATATTACCTCCCAAAACCTTATGAATTCGGAATGGCCCCTCCCAATTAGGGGACCACTTTCCTTGCTCTTTGTCTTTCATTCTACATGGAAAATCAAATTCCATACTAGATAAATTTCTTGGAATTCCCACTTATGAACTATTTTATTTTAAAACTTTACTTTATCTTTTGTATAATCATATTATTTAAGGCTTGAAGACAAAATTCATCTAGATCCTTTAATTCCATATCATTGCATTTGAATATTTAAATGTCGTTAAAGCATTCTTTTTAGTCACTTTTAGAGATGAAAACACTATTTCCATAGGGAGAACATCATAGCCATAAGTCAGAGTAAATGGACTAACCCCTATAGCAATGTGTTTAGAAGTCTGATATCCCCATAAGGTCTTAAACAAAATCTTATGCTAATCTCTAGGATTCTCCTCTAACCTTTGTTCAAGGATTTCAATCACTACTTTATTTGAGCCATGACTTGCCTATTAACCTGGACATAATAAGGAGTCAAATTCAATAACTTTATACCATAATTTGTGGCAAAATCTTTAAATCCTTGGACAGTAAACATTAGTTCCTTGGTCACTCGTAATTGACTGCAAAACCCCAAATTGATGAATAATATATTCCATAATGAACTTCACTACGTCAGCCTATTTGAACTTTTTCATAGGTTAAGTCACCACCCATTTAGTAAAATATTCCATTACCAATAGTATAAAACTATGACCTTTAAAGGAAGCTAGGTACATTGTCCTAATAAGATCAATAGCCTTACCCCTAAATGGCGACAACTTAATTATATGGTGCAACTCAAATGTTGGACCCCGAATATCTGATTTCCAATTATGTTGTTATTCGATTTTCCGTTTCGATTCGTTCCGCCACCTTGTTTTCGTTTTCCATTTTTCGTCTTTTGGTCCCAACATCAAAGGTAGGAATTCATTATACTCTTCCATGTTTCTATAATTATTGTAACCTTTGGCATAAGATATTTAATCCTTTAATATTAAAGGCTAGTAGTAACCATGAAGTTAAATTAGCCATCTTATGTTAATATCAGACTGATGGGCTCCACATACCCTTAAGTAACTTCTTATTATTGCTAATGCCTTGGGCATCCTAAGGAATCTTAAAAGAAGTCCATCATTACCTCATCAAAATAAGGCTCCTTAATTCATTATAAATTTGAGTCCTTCTAATTTAATTTTGAGAGTCACCTTTATACCATGGTTATTTAAAAAGTTTTTAATTTCTTTCCTCTAATCCTAAATGACTTCTTTATGATTGTCAACGACGTTTAAGGAAATCCCCGTTATATAAATATATAAGTAAGATTTTTGTTGTATAACAACAAATTGATAAACTAACTCCTCAAATATCCTTAGCCTCGATGTGATTTATAAAAGTTCATTTACTTCCTAGTTATCTCCTCGAGGAATATATCAGAGTTCTACTTTATCAAAGAATTCTAATAATTGAATAGCAGTGGTATAATAAGGCAACAAAGTTATACTTTGCTAACCTATATTCTCTTACTACTTGCTACAGTATTAACTAGAAATCTTCCATAATGAGAACTTCTTTATCTCTGAAATATTTTAAGAGTTTTAATAAAATTACATGGCCCTCATACCCAGCCTGATTATTGTTAATAAATGATTAATTAACTATATTTTTATACCTATATTTAGTGTGTTTTTTAAATTATTTGATAGTTTTATGGTACTTTGACACTTATTTTGCTTCAAGTGGTTTTTAGGTAATAATTGCCTTAATAGACCAAAAGGAGAGGACTTTAGTTAAAATCAAGGTATAAAATGAAAGAATTAAAGCAAATTTGAAGATATTAGGCCATATGTGGAGACCTTATAGGCTACTGAAAATGTGTAAAGCTTCGAAGTCATTATTTATGCCCTTATCAAGATACACACCCGTCTATGTCACATACATACCGTGTATGTAACATCCCATCACCATATTAAGGGTTAGAATTTAGATTTCAATAATGGAGAAAATAGCAATGTGACAGCTGGAAAAAAAATTCATTTCATGCTCAGTGTAATGTCAGCATATATGCATGTGAATTTGAATTTTTGCACATGTGAAAATAATTGTACATGCACTCATTGACATTCCGGGTATATTGAATTGTAATGGGATATGTCGAGAATTGTGGTTATATTGAATGAGTTAAATGAAATGGAGAAGAATGACTAGAAATAAAAATTGAAGTGTTGGACTTTAGTGAATAGAAGTCATCTGAGAAGTTACTGGGAATCAATAGTTAAGGGAGTTAAATTTGATCTGAAACTTCCATGAATGAACTGTAACGATCTAGATGGATTTTGTCAAAATTTCTTCATGGAAGTTGTAGATCTTTCTTTTAGCTTTCCATTGATACAATGTTTGTAATTTTTTGAGTTCGGAATCAAAAGTTACGAAGTTTAGAAGTTAAGTTTTGGTGAAGAAGAATTGCACCGTCATGCACAAGCACAACGGTGATGTTTGAATGAATATTGGAAGTGCACCGTCGTACTGAATGTTTAAAAATCACATTGGTGATTTTTAAGTGAATGTCGCGATCGTGCACATGCAAGATAGCAACTTTGGAGGTCAAAGGATGAAAATGGCACGATCACGACTTTGAAGGTTGGTAACTAGTGAATATTCGACAAGTTTTCTTTAATTGATTTTTGGTTTTTATACCCGAGAGGAGTTGTAAAATGTTTGTGGATGGATATGTATGTAGATAATTTGTTCTGGATTGAATATGTGGAAGTTTGCGTATGTTGATGAAGAAATTCATGTACTCTGTTCTGGGTAAAAGTTGACGTACTATTCATGCATGTAATTGTGAAGTAATTTTTATAGATGGTTTTACATGGTCTAAAATGAGTTTAATGATTTTATATGAATAGGTTAATGAGGTCATGAAATAGAGTTGACGAAATGATAAGTTTTTGATGAAATGAAATGTTTTGGAAAATGAAAACAGAGCAGTGAGAGAGGTGAAAACACAGTAGTGAGAGAAAACTTATGGGAAGTTTTCGATTTTGATCAATTATTATATAAGTTTGCTTTTGATATGTTTAAAGGTTGTCATGGGTATAGAAAGACTTAATATATGAATTAGGAATGGAAGGATTAGTGGGAAGATACAGAAAATGAAGAAGTGCAGAAGCTAGGATTAACATTCATATATGAATGTTCTGTTTTCGATGTTTATGAGTAATAATGGATTTTGATTTGTTTGTGAATGATAATGAGCTGAGAATGATGAGGAAATAAGCTAGAATGATAAAGTAAGCAAAAGAGATGTTTTAAGATGTAGAGATGAACCTTGTTGAAGTGTACTGGACCTTTACACATATAGTGTTTTCACTGAACTAGCATCTGTATTTTTGCCATATCTTGGTTTATATATGTTCAAATAGGATGAAGTTAAGTTCATATTAAACTAGGGACGCATGGCTATATTTTTCGTGTGGGAATCAAAATTTAATTCAGTCTCTAAGAGTTTCAAAATTTAGCTCGAAGTTGAGTTTTTGGATTCTATTGTGGTTTGGAACAGTCTGTAGCGGTTTTGGCATAATTTGCAGAATATCGAACCAAATATCATGAAATTGGTTTTATTTGAAACTTAAGACATAAAGGAAAAATTTAGAAGAGTGTTTTGCCTCAATCCTTCATATTCTTATCAAACTGACCATGAAAGATGGACCTAAAAGTCTGTTTTGAGAAGAAGAGAGAGACTGCAGTGCATGAAGTTGGAGAAGAAAAGAGGGATTATAGGATCGTGACATTTTAAAGGGGTATGGGAAAGCACGATCGTGCACATGCATGATCGTGACTTTTCTAAACCAGCTTGAATCTCATGATCATGACATTGAATGCTTACCGAAGTGGACTGATATGAACATCCTTCACTCATTTGGCTATAACTTCTTCTTCCGACCACCAAATGACTTGGTTCTTAAACCATTAGACTTGTAAGACATTGCTCTAACCCTCGATCAAAATTTGTAACAATATGAGATCAACTAAGGGAGTTTGATTGGAAAACATGGTACGGGTCTAACAATGTATATTCTTCAACATTTTTGTCTTTATCTGTCATCCCTATGAATTATTCTACTTTTCTCACACCCATGAGCCATTGGATTCCTTAGAAATTTTTTTTTACCTCTCTAAAAAAATTGGTAGCATTCTGAATTGAGTGGAAAAAGATTGATTGAATGAAAGTGAGGGGATTTGTTGGAATAGTGAACTGGTGTTGTTTTACTGAACACACTTCAGTATTTTGATTATATCTAGATCTGTAGGATTCCAAATGAAATTATTTTTAATTTTTAGTAAACTAGAGCAATAGGACTACAACTCATATGAAGAAGTTAAATTGTGATTCAGTCTCTAAGATGTTCAACTTTTGGATGGAAATTGTGCACAGTATACTGTTTTAGACAAGAGCAGTCCAAAAATGTTTGAAGTATATCTTTCCAATCACTGAACCAAATTGAATGATTTTGGTGTTAATGGAGACGTAAGACGTAGGGAATATGTTTCTAGAAGAAAGTGTTACAAAATAACTTCAGTATCAGGGTCTGAAAGAACATGCAAAGTTGACTCAAAATGTTGTGGTTATGGAAAAATCTGAAAATGATTTAATGGGTTATAACTTGTGATTGCAGTGGTAACATTGAGTTTTAAATTTAAGTATAAATTATACTTAAGTAAGTCTTAGTGAAGGGAAGTGGATAAGTGAATAAGAAATGGACAGGTGTCCAAGCTATAAAGTTAAGATTTTTATTACTCTTGAAAGACAAGTTACTATACTTGTCTTTATCTTTCTCGAAACTTCTTTCTCTAGAGTACCTCCAACGGAATGTTTTCATCAAATATTCACCAAAGTTAAATCTTGCTTTTCTCTGTTTGTCATCACTTCCACTTTGATATTCTTTCTTCTATCCCAAGAAAAACCAAACCTCCCTGCCAACTTTCAAGTTGATATACGTGGGTGCATGAGGGATTGGGGTTACGTAATTTTGCAAATATTGGAGCTTCAAACAAGTAAGCTAATTATGATTATGTATTTTTGTATGAAATGAAGCATGCATCATTAGTTCACTGTTAAATGGATGAGAAATAGTGATATACATGTTTGCTAGAAAGTAAGTGAGAAAATTGGGGTATGTCGCATTTGTTGATTTTCTGTGGATTTGATGACCGAAATGTTATGAGATAGTGTTAAATTGGTTTTGGAGTGAAAAGATCAACTAAAATATGTATGTGATGAGAACAGAAAATTTTGGAGAAAAGGATATGTAAATGCTCTGTTTTGTTGATGTTTATAAGATAGGATTTTAGGCAAGAATGTGAAAGAGGTGAGTGAAAACCCCCAAAGTTAAGTTAGTTTGTTATCAAGAGTGACATGAATAATATTGATGTTGGGAATAAGAAATTTTCTTTTGGAGAAGAATTTTGTTATATTAGATTAAGTAGACCAAATAGTTTATTCTTAAGAATGATCAAGGAAAATCAGAAATGATATTAGAGTCCTAATCCTAACGGAGACTCAAGCATAAAGATGTAGGGAACGTTACTGAGAGTGTATACATTTGGTTCGACGTAAAGTATCCAATTACGCAAGTGGATTCATGAATTGAGGGGATACAAATTGAATATGAGGAATGTGTTTAAAGTCCGCATTCAGGTGTTTCCAGAATTTTGAAGCTAATGCTAATCCGGAGCGTGCTGTGAGTAGATCTAGATGCTCTCGTTTTAATGTTTGTCTTGTTTGAATTTTTGTATTGATTGACTACTGAATGATTATATGAATATGACTGATTGTGTTGGTTTCCAAACAGAAGGTCTGATGATGTGATGAATTGATGAATTGATTGGGATATTGAAGTGTTACTTGTATATGAATGAGATAAACTAAGTGTACATAATTTGATGATAAATGAGTTTTGAATGAGCATTTGCATGTAAGTAAAAATGTGATTCTCAACTTAATGTTGAATGCCAGACTTAGATCCGATGATATAGGAAAGTGATTGAATGGGATCATGAAAATGTGATTGATGTATTCCATTTTATGAATGCATGAAACATAATGGCAGTTGTGACCAAAGTAGCCACTGATCAGAGCTTAAAGCTCAACGAGTGAAAATGAGTCTCGATCTCAAAAGTGATTAAGAGCCTAAGGCTCACTAAGTAAAATGAGCCCTATATCCCCTAAGCGGATAAGGGATAGTTAGTAATGAGCCTAATATCCAATGGATACGGGACAGTTTAGGCACTCGGTCACAACAAAGTAACAAATGAAAAGTGGGTCTCTTGCGCACTGCATATGCATAATATGTTGGGCCTTATTTTTGAAGCCCAACAATTGGGCTGGAGTCGAAAAGCGTGAGCGGATTTCATGGTAGGGTTATCTCAACAAACCCTTCCTGATCCAAATAACTCAATAGCAGAGGCTAAAAATTTCCTATGGAAAGGAAGATAAACAAGGTAGGAATCCAATCCTTTAAGAATCGTCTCAATCGGAGGTTGGACGAGAAGGTTTTGGTCAAATGAATCCAACATGTTCATGGCCCTACTCATATCGGAATGACTTTGTTTTTGGACGGTTTAAAAGAAAAATTCTAAATCTATAACTTTCATGAAGATCTCGCAGTGAGATTCGGCCTCTAAAAGAATCAAGAATGGAGCAGAAGGTATAAGATGAACAGTTCATAGAAACTCAGACGAAGCAAAATTTCTAAGATGAAATAGTCTAAGACGAAGAAAAAATAAGGCGGAACATTCTAAAACGAAGCGGAGAACTAAGACTAAGCATAGCTAAGATGAAGGAAAAACTAAGATGAAATGGAGGTCAAACTAAAACGGAATAAAAGTCAAACTAAGACGATGCGTCTTTGGTCCGAAACTAAGACGCTGCTGACTTCATACTAAGATGCAAAACTAAGACGAAGCAGACCCTGTCAAACTAAGACAATAGAAGTCAAACTAAAACGTAAAACTAAGACGAAGCGTCTTAGTTGCCAAGACTGAGACGAATCAGGCCCGATTAAACTAAGACGATAGAAGTCAAACTAAGATGCAAAACTAAGATGAAGCATCATAGTTACCAAAACTGAGACGAAGTAGAGTTGGAAAGTTAAAAAAAATTTGCTACCATTCTCTCAGTACCAACTTTGATTAATCCAATCTAGATTAATCTAGATTTTTCTCCAGGAGTTAAAACCCGAATTCTACCCTTATAACAGACCCGACATATAAAATGCAATATAAAGCTTGGAGAATCATAAGCAGAAGTAATCATTTATCCTTAACAAACCCAAACACACTCTGAGCTTGGATTTAATTACAAATCCATACACTCATTAAAAGCTTAATACAAATACAAATGGATGCTGAATGTTTGACATGCCTATAAAGCTACCCAAAAATGATTGAACTAACATAGTTACAAATGTTCTAATATCTTGAAGTTTCTGAAGCCTTGCAAGGATCACTGATCTTCTCAATTTGCACATGAGGAGGGAATGAATGGGGTGAGCTACACAACTCAGTGGCTAACATATTTATAGACATGGCAATTGACCAAAGTCAAGCATATGTATGTATATATATATATCTGGATAGCATTTATACTTTATTCAAGCAATTTAAAAATTCATCAAATTTTGCTTAATCACATAACACTCAATATGCTTCTTGTTTGATCATTTAAAGATGCAATGCACAACAAACGGCTCGAGGGTCCCATGAAATAGAATGAGGAAACCGAAGTTTACCACATGAATAGAATGAGTCTATTTCGGAGCTCATATGCCACAAACAAGCAGCCGAGAGAAGGCTCTTGTTGACGTGCACGTGACGAACAGAATGGTTCCACTCTTGCCCAAACAGAAGCACATAATCATGCTCAGAATCATTTTATCAAAAAGATATGCTTTCATGCTTTTTCTTCTTTCTTTTCATTTATATAGAATGCCATGATAGATATCAAGGCATAAAATTGATAAAAAAAATCATAATTTAGTTATATCAAAAATCTTGTTTCTTTCATGGTATGACAAAAATCAAATATCATCATGAATTTTCAACAAACAATTTTCAAACAATTAATCACATAATCAAACAAATTGTCATGCTTCTTTTTTAATGCATAACTTTTGACACGTGTTCACACACAGGCAAGAATCTGCCCAATCACACAAAACTATAAACATATTACCCACCTTATAACTCTTGAAAATCCAAACTTAAATTGTGCCCTTCCTCTTGCTTTTAAGTAGGTGTTTCTTGATTTTCCTAAAACAACCAATTTCTCCTTTTCAATTCTAATTCAATCAAACCCCAAAAATTCAAAAATCACAACCAATGAAAATCAACAAAAATCACTCTTAAACCTAACCTACCCGTAGTCCATCTAGGTTAGAAAAACCAAAACCTAGCTTAGAAACCCTAAAAATCAAATGGGTTTCCTTAGCCATCCTCTTTCTCCATTCATTCCTAACACAAAACCCATCTTTTTATTTCCTTTTTCAAACCAAACAAGAACAATATAGCATAGATCTTACCTTAACAAGTTTTTCCTCTTCTTTTCTTCTTCTTTCCTTCTTCCTCTTCTTTCTCTACGTTTTTCTCTCTTCTTTTCTCTATTTCACGTTGCTTTCTTCTTCTTCTTTCTTATTCACGACACCTCCTCTCTTCTTCTTCTTATTTTAAGACAACATTTTAGTTGTCTTTCCCATTTTGCCTCTCATTTGAGTAGTCTTTCCATATTTACCCTTCTTACGTCTTTAAGACTAACATCTTATACTTCTAACTTCTTAACTAATGATCATGGACAAAATTGAAAGAATTTGATAACACTTCCTTATAGAAAAATGTTCCTCTATGGCTTATGTTTCTATTGACACTAAAATCACTCAATTTGGTTTAGAAACATGAAAGTTATGGCCCAAACACTTTCGAACTGTTACTAAACCGAGACTTTACACTATACCCAATTTCATTCCAGAAATTGAAAGTCTTAGGGGCTGAATTGAAGTTCGATTCCTTGAGATAATTTGTAGCTCCATGTCTCTATTTTAGTGAGAAATAAGAATCATCTCATTTGGAGCTCTACAATTCAATGTATCACCAAAATACTGAACCATGTTTAGTAAAAATATCCAACTCATACTCTTTCAACTGAACACCTCACTTTCGTTTAATAAATATTTTTCAATTCAATTCAGAATGATACCAAATTTTTTATAGAGGTAAAAAATGTCTTAAGAATCCTATTCTTCAAGAATCAAGGCATTTTGAGGTCTATAGAAGAAGTTGTGGTCAAAAGACTATCAGATGTTCATCAGCCTCTCAAAACTTTGCACCGTAGCGACTTTCGCTATTCAACCTCCAAAGTCGCTGTCGTGCTTTTGCACTATGGCGCTTGTTGGCCTAAAATCTTAAAAGTTACCGTAGTGCTTTTGCAGTATGGTGATTTTCCACTTCTTCTTCTTCACCAACATCTCAACTTCTAAATTCCATAACGTTTGATCCAGAACTCCAAAGTTGGCAAAGTTTATATCAATGGAAAGATAAAAGAAAGATCTACAACTTCCATGAAGAACTCAAAAATAATTTTTGCCTCTATAAGGGTTAAAACGTCCTATCAATGTAGCTGTCCCGAAAGTCCACCCTATGCAGCATCACCAACTTCTAATGATCATAACTTCCGGCCCCGATATCGAAAAATTTCATACTTTATAGCGTTAGAAAGCTAGAAAGATAAAATACAACTTTTATGAAGACAATTTTATCAAAATCTCTCTAGATCAACCCAGAAAAATCACAAAAGTTTCAGATCAAAAATCCAACTCTCCACTGTTCATTCTCTGAAAATTTTCAGACTTCCACTTTCCAAAATCCAACACTTCAAATTCAAGAATTCTCCTTTTTCTTTACTTATAACTAATCACTAACAATTTCTCATTTAATAGTTCTAACTTCCAAGAAAAGTTCGGGTTCCAACATAATATGAATGATTAAAGTGTATTGAGTGTGAAATGTGAAATGATATGAATGTCAATGATGTGTTATGTGACTGGGTGAGCCATCGATGATGAAAATTTACAAATATTTTTCAAGACTCAAAAGAATACCTCGTTAGGCAAACGGGATTATACTTACTACATGCAAGGGAAAGATAGAGGTCGGGATCAGTTCGCATCTGCGTTAGTGTTTTCCTATTTTTGTATAAATTTGTATTCCACGATTTTTGTAAAATAATGTATTCCAAAATTTTTGTATAATGTGTATACAAAGGTTTTTATGGTGGAATGTAAAGATATTATGACTAATTTGTTTTCATAATGGGCCCCAATTAGCTATTGAAATCCTATTGATTGTATTGTGTGGACTGAAAATGTTTATAAATGAAAGTGGCCCGATTTGGCTATTATTTCTACATATTTTATGTTTAGGTTTTCAAAAAAAAAAGTTATATCGATTTTTAAATGATTGAGTGCTTTAGCATGCCACCCTCATGGGGCACGGACTCGGATAGCATGCAAGATGTCAAGTACGTGTCTTGCGGGCTACATATGTGGTATCAGAGCCCAGAAGTGCTATCTTATATGGGCATTTTGAAATATGTGTTAAGTCATATGCCTTCTAGTCATGTCATAGCAGATAATAGCAACTGATCCCCAGTATGAGTCACATGCATGAGCATTCCTTAAGAGTCTGAGTTGTTAGAAGCACTGACAAAAATAATGATCTGACAAAATGTGAGAAAATAAAGGTTTATGGTATTTTGGAAATGAGAAATAGTATCTGGTTCTGTATGATAGATAAAGGTTCACCATAATTGTGTATGTACCATTGAATGTGATATATGTGTGAATAGTTATATTGCCTTGGAATGATTGAGGAAAATAGGGATATGAGTAGAAATGAGGAGACTAAAGTTTATAAGTAGAATGTAATGAAATCATAAAAGGATGAATTTGGAACTTAAATGGTTATATGAGTATCCTGATAAGAGTTTTAAATTTAGTATAAAAAGATATTGGGGGAATTGAGGCCAAAAATTCATAATGATCATGCATCAGTAATTATGAATTGGTTGAGGATATATATATATGGGAAAAGAAATAGAAAAAATTGACTTTACAAGAGATAAATAATGTGTAGTAAGGAGAAAGTTAGAAATGCTTATAAGATAGGATTTTAGGCAAGAATGTGAAAGAGGTGAGTGAAAACCCCCAAAGTTAAGT
>JANITX010160736.1:0-14461 GCA_027564395.1 Erythroxylum ulei
TATGGAGTTGTAAACTCTCACATTTTTTGAATGTATATAAATAAATTATGAATTTGTAATGGCAATGTATGTTTATGTTTATGGATGAAATGGGAAAGTTTGATCTTTCAAAAACCTTGTGAAGTATGTGATACCATAATTAGGATAATATGAATGCTCTAACATGCCATTCACATAAAGTATGTTCTCAAATGTACAGTGGTATGTTCTAGCATATGCTCTATGGGAGTGGTATGCTACATTCACTGATTTTTGGCTCAACTTTCATAGGTTGAGGCATGTTCATCATGATTTGAGCTAGATTTGTCAAGTCAACAAACTATGCATATTCATCTAAAGAAGGTTCAGACACTTCACTTGGTTCAGCTACTGCCGATGATTGCTTAGACTTACTAAAATGCTCAAAGGGGCATTTTTCATCAAATATCTCAAGAATAGATCGTTCAGACACTTCACTTGCTTCAACTACTGTAAATGATTACTTAGAGTTACTAGAATGCTCAAAGGGGAATTCTTCATCAAATATCTCAAGAATAGATACCGGTGCAAAAGTTGCTAAGTTAGAATACTCAGAGGTGCAGTCATCATCAGATATGGTAGGAATAGAAGTTGGTGTAAGAGTTGCTATGAAATTTGTCTAAGGAGCTTTATCTTTCCTAGTAGATGGAGGAGGTTAAGCCTTTGGTGGAGAAGAAGGTGGAGAGTGGATCTATAAGGTTTATTCCACAGACCAACTGGTTTAGTGTAGGGATCAGCAAGTTTAGCGTATGAAGTTGATGGCTTAGGAGGTTTTCAAGTTTAGGTTTTGATTTGGTCGATTTGGGCTTAGTGGTGGCAGGATGGACATACTACCTAATCAAAGGATAGCTCAACTTGAATACCTTTTCATACTTGAATACCTTTTCATAGTCAACTTCTTCAGGTTTTGTTGGTGGAGGACAGATTGGTGGGATAGGATATATCGATGAAGGATAGCTAGGTTGGTTAACTGGAAAGGATGTAGGATAAGCTCCATAAGTAGTCTTAGAATGTTCTTTTAACATGTCAGCTTCCATTTGTTGAAAGATCTCTTTCACTATTTTAAGTTCTTGCTCTTTGGTGGTGAAACTGAGTACCAATATAATGTTGAATAGTCGCTTCAAGTTGGGCCATATGAGCTTTGTAAGATTTGTACAATTTTTGGATCTTTGTAGAGAATATATCAACTCGTTGGTGAGTAGCTACTTTTGTTTAGTCAATTCATCTAGATTGGAATCAATCCATCGAAGGAATTTGTTATGGGCTAAAGCATTATCAATATGCCAATTGAGAGTTTCATCAATAAGATTTGAAAGCATTGTTCCATGAGAACTTATATAAAAGGCATGAATGTATGGTTAAAGATAACCACCTTTTGTTGATCATTATTGCATCTCTCCAGTGGTGGAAAGTCTTCCTTATAAGGATTAACCATCATGCATAGAATGGTTGGAATAGGAATAACTGGAATAGACGAAATTGTTGGATAAGAATGTTTAGAGATTGACTCTGGATATAACAAAGGTTCCTTGTCAAAAATTTTCAGCATTTCACAAATACTTCTAGGTTTAAGGCTTAGATTTTCAATCCAAAGTTCAAAATCATCATTATGATCAACATGGTGATAGTGAACTGGTCGAGTAGGCTGACAAGTAGAGATCTTGTTTTTATAGTTTTTCTGTCTCCTTCATCACAGATTATATAGCTCATCATCATCTTCACTCTCTAATTCAGGGTTCAGACATACTTCATAGTCTAGTTCGCATATAGAGGGATCTACATCCAAGAAAAAATGTCCACGATGATGACTAACATAGACTAGTTCTCCATCAGATTTAAAATAATGGATCGGAGGCGCATCTTTGCCTTCTATATATGAGAACACAGGTTAAATCATCAGAACAGGGACCAATTTATGAGAGGTTCTGGATTGATCATCATTGGGCCTGACGTAGATGGATTTTATAGTTCCATCTTATAAGGTCTTGAGAATAAGTGGAGTAGTGGTATGAAAGGAATGCCTATGAGGAGCATGGAACACTTTTTAGTAGTTAGTGATCCATTCAATAGGCATTAACTTTTCAAGCTCCACTGGTGGTAACTACTTTGGGATACGGATGATGGTATTCTGATCATGAGCTCTATTTACTACCACATATTAAGCATCAGAAGTAGAATTTGGGAAGTTAAGATCCATGACAGGATTTTACAAATGGTAGATCATCTGTTGATGAAGAGTAGCCATAATGGTTGTAGGATCATGCTCTGCTCCAGTGATCTGGATTTGAACATGGAGTTGTTTAGACAAAGTGGGATCATCTAGCCTAATGTTGAAATCAGGGGCGATGGTGAGCTTGACACTTCCATTGTTGAGAATTATCAATAGGGTGCCAATTAGTGCATTTTGGTACATCGTATAGGCAGTGTCTTAAAGAGATATCCTAGCTGTAGCAAGTATTCTCTTTCTTCCATAGAGGGTGAAAACACGACTATAGCTCCAACATATAGGTGTATATGGTTCTGCTCTCTTCAAAGAGAGATGAGCTCCTTTGGAATCTTGAGCTTCAATTACTGTTCTGCTAAAGTTTCTTACAAACCACACTGTTTTAAATAAGAACTTTGGATGATTTCTTTTACTTTAGGATGGTGTGTGGAGAGGATAGTGCGCTTACTTTAGGATGATGTGTGGAGAGGATAGTGTGCATACTCTTTGTTCAAGAACAGTCAAGAAGTATTAGAAATATGATTTTCTTAAGGGAGATGTGTTATTTCTACAAGGTGTGTTATACGATTAGATAAGATACGCTTCACACTAGAAGGAAGATTGGCTATAAAGAGGGTTGATGAAAGATGAATAGGGTCACTTAGTAATGGATTCATGGCATATAGTACCTCCCTACTCACTCTCATTAAGAATATTGTAGTCACAGTTAATAACACTTATGTCTCTAACCTTGACGGAGATTGTCATGCCTTTTACCTTAAAAAATTTTATTTGTGGAGTAGTATCTAAGATATTAATATAACATTGATGGATCTCTCAAACTTAAAAAATAGGTCACATCTGTGGAAGAAAATTTTGAAATTATTCGATTTAAAATTTGATGAGAATGGTTTAAAAACATTAACATATTTCTTAGAGTGGTTTAAAAACATTAAAATATTTTTTACATATTAATAAATATTAAGTTAATTATAGTATAAATCTTATGATCAAATCTAAGCTTTTTATTGCCAACTTCATAATAAGTTGACTTTATATGTGCTTTTAGTAGGTTAATCTATTATATCTTTCATTTTTTTCTCGTGCAATTACTAGATAGACCTATGTATAATAAGTAGGATTTCATCCATAAAAGATATTTTTGATTATGTTAATCATTGAAGGCATTTTTCTAAATGTATATATGTGCATATGCTACAATGATTTTCACTATAGCAAAAGGTCTAATTTACCTTTCAATGTTTTAACAAAAGTCTAAAAGGATTCTTCACATTACTCTAGTATATGTTCACTCTTGATGTTTTCAAAATAGAGCAATTTTTTATCAAAAGAGTCATTCTGTTATGTCTCCATTAATTAGACATTATGCATCCATTATTTTGGAACGTGTGGCATGTCAGATAAGTACATATGCCAACTTGACAACTAACCTATCATATACTAATTAATTTTAATTTTTAAGAGTTTATTTATTAATTATATAAAATATTTAAAAAACTAAGACTTAATCTCATTTTCCTTTAGTCTCTTCCAAATTATGGTATGTGTGCACTAAGCCAAGGCGTGTGCCTCCACATAAGTTTTTCATTACAATTCATAATTTTTCTAAGAAATTAAATGTATTAAATGCTTAAAAAATATTACATGGTTTACAAGGAATACAAGGAATACCAGAGAAGGTTGAATAAACGAAAAAAAATTCCATTGATAATTTGGCATAATTGCCTTGAAATCAAAGTCGTTTTAGTCTATACTTATAGTATCCTAGTTAGACTATCAATAAGGAACCTAATTTAATGAGCTATTCCATTGATCTTATATTGATTAACAATCATTTATGCATTCTCATCTAGTAAATGAGCTCCTGAAGAAGGTTCCTTGTTGTTCACTTTGATTTTGGAATGGAAAAAAATTCTTTGCCTTTATGTTTCGTACATAATTCTAGCAAAAAGAAGCTTGAAAGTATTAGCTCCATACTATCATTCTACCTCTTTTGTAAGATCGAGCTTATGGTTTCTTGCCAGGTCATAGCACTGTAGGTTATATGAAAAAGATTATATAGCCTTTTCCATAAGTAATCTGTGAATTCACAATTGAAAAACAAGTGATCATGCGTTTCAGGTGCAATGACACAAGGAATATAAGTGGTGGTTATATGTCCAGCGATTCTATCTTTGGTGAATAGTTTACCATGAAAGAAAAACCATAGTATGAAGCTTGTTCTTGGAACTACTTGAGGGAACTATTTGAGTTTAGACTAAGGGACCTTTTAGTTCTTGTTCCTCAAAGATTCCTTACATAACTTATTGGTAAAGGTACCTATGGAATCATTTGTCCATTAAATACAATCTTTTGAGCTCAAAGCACTTAGTCTCCTCGTAATAGCGCTAACAACCTATATTTTGTCTTTTTTAAGTTGAATGCATTATTTAAGATCACTTGTTTGATAGCGACATTTAATGATATATTTTTCCTCAGTTGGGAAAATAAATCATTATTTACCAATGGACCTAGAGCATGCCAATTATTAGTCTAAATTTTGGATCTAGAGCTATACCCTAGCTTGATTATAAACCAACCTTTCACTTGTCTTATTGACTTAATTGAATGTAGCACTGTCTATGAGGCATCATACCTTGGTTCACATATCTAAAAATCATGTTGGTTCAAATGATAAGAGTGAATCCACCATACCCACTAATATTCCTAATGACTTAATAATCTCCATATCATATTTATTAGAAGTTTTCTATTGCTAAGTTTCAAAGTTATTACCTTGAGGCCTCCTTCTACCTTTAGTTGACATACAACTTTTGATGATACTTTGTCCGTATAAAAAAAGTTGAAGATTCTTACCCATATGAAGTTTCTAAGTAGCTTCTCTATATTTTTTATCAGAGATGTAAGAAAAGAAATATGCATTGAATTTAAAATCTTCCTTTAATGGACATAGTTCTATTACACTACTTATTAATTCTCTGCTTAACTCTAGTAATTAATAAGGAGAACTCATTATAAGTTAGTTTCTTATGAGATATTGAAATGCCCATGTATGTGAATGGAAGCTCCTTCTTTTTAAGGCCTATAATTGAAGAAAGCCAATTAGCAAGATGAGTTGTAGAAAAAAAATTTAAAAGCAACTTTATTCCTTATTCATTGAAAAACCAAAGATATTTTTAAATGCCTTTAATGTTTTCATCAAGGCTCTTATAGAATGTGAATATACATAAAAGAAAAGAAAGAGATGATCTGCAAATGCCAAGCTATGAATTTCCAACTTCTTGTATTTCTTGTGATACTTCAATTTTCTTTTAAAACTAATTTAATGTTTACTCATCTTTGAGTGTACCTACATACAAAGAGGAAATAACCTTGTCCCTTTGCCTAATGCTCCTTTCCCTCTTAATTAACTCCATTGGAGAACCATTTACCAAAATGAAAGAAGATACTATTATAAGTCATTGTTGTATCTAGCCTGTATATTTTGTGGGAAAGCCAAACATTTTCAAATAATGGATGAAAAAGTTATAATATATGTAGTCAAATGCTTTCTTGAAGTCCATCTTAATTTCACAACATTTAAGGGTTTTTTTTGTAAGAACTCGAAGTTTGTTATCTCCTATATCTCGTCTTCCATTATATGTAGCATGTTTATCATTTATGAGTGGTTTCATGGCCTTCTTTATTCTTGTAGTAAGTAATTTGGATATTACCTTGTAAATAAAGTTACAACAAAAGATTAGTCAAAAATTCCCCATGGTAATATGATAAAATATCTTAGGAATAAGACATACGAAAGTCTTGTTGAATTCTTATAATTTATAACCCTATTTGAAAAAGCTCAACACTACATCAGTAACTAGAACTTTGATTAGATTCCATGATTTTGAAAGAAAAATCCATTGATTCCATTAAGCCTTAGTGATTTTTTGGGTTTTAAAAATTGAAGACTACTTTCAAAATATCAGTTGGAGGCATTGGTGCTAAAAATCAACAACATTTTCACCTGAAATTTTTTTTAGTGATAAAATAATCTAGAAGGGAACTCAATGAACTTATTTGGTTAGGACAAAAATTATATAAAAAAAATACCTTGAACAATAGGCATAGGTCATAGACATGACAAAACACTATAAATTTATTATGTGATATCTCTTTTCCACTCTTATTATTGCAAGTCAAGGATAAAATATGACATTATAAATTGATTGAGCATTATCTATTTTCCTCTCTCATTATTGTTATTTGAGTTTCACTTGCTTTATCGTGTTGTTAACTGTAGATGTTGATTGGTCGAAGTAATTTCTCTTTATCACAAGATATAATGGCACGCTAATTTTTCACTATCTTAAATTTATATCATCAAAATTATAACTTAACATATATAGACTAATACTTGAGAATACAAGAATGTTGATTTTAATAGATAAGGGATATTTTAGGTATTACCATTTTTGGTGTCTCTAATTTAATAATACCATGTATTTAAGCAAAGTCTTACTAAAGAAAATAATCAACTAAGTAAGTTTAGAAAGAACATGCAATTCACCCCTCCCCTCTTATATATTAAAAAATAAAAATTAGTAGCATAGCAAGTTCCTGACATTAGATATCGAACAAAATGAGTACACGTAAAAATGGCACATATATATTATACACTAATTAAAAGTCTCCAAATATTAGTTAAGCTCTATTTTTACAGCAATGGTTAATTATATTAATAAATTAGAATGGAGATTTTTGATATATTTGAAGTTCTAAATGTAAGTCATATTATTGAAAAAGCTCCTATAATTCCCTTTAAGATTATGGTAGATAAAGATAAAGATGAAACCATTAGGATTCTAATGGAAGAAAGAAAATAAGATTGTAACTCTAAAAAGTTCATAAACTTAAATAATAAAGTCATGCACATACTCTTTTATCCACTACAAAGGAATGAGTTTAATCAAATCTCCATTATATAGATTTCATCAAATAAGACATACTTTATAAGTAACTCATTAAGGAATATAAGTTAATATGACAATTTATAAATATAAACTATATCATATGAAAAATGATGAATCTATTTATGAGATGTATACATATGTTAATAGCAATATAAATGGCTTGATAATTCTTGGAAAGATCTACTATAGTATTGAATTTATAAGAAATATACTTAAATCACTTGAGAAATCTTGAGAGTCAAAAGTGACGACCATTTAAAAGTCAAATGATTTGACCATTATAATTTTTGAATAATTGATTAGGTTTCTACTCATTTATAAGTTAAGGCAATAGTAGATACAAGAGGAAGTAGGAACTTTGAAGAAGAAAAGAATGAATTTAAGTCTTTAAGGAATGAAAATGAATAATAGGATACTAAAAGTTTAAATGATGGTAAGGAAGATATAGTGTTTATGATGAAAAAATGAAAAATAATATAAAAAAGAATATAAGATCCATAGAATAAAGTGGAGAAAGAGAAAAGGAAAGTATCATTCAAAAATAAATTTTAATATCATTTTTGTACGTACAAGAAGCTCAAATATTGCAAAAGAACTATGTCTTATAATTAAAAAGAAGGAGAAGGTACAAAAAAAGTGAGTAGGAGGAGAAAAGCAATGAGAGACACTTGGATAACTCAGGTACATCTAAAGAGGAAGAATCCAAATGGAAAATCACCAGTACGGCATATGAGAATAAGGAAAATCCAAACTACAATACCTTATTTGTTAATAAGAGTGATGGTGCTCTTTCATACTAAGAATTGTTAGAAAGCCCAAAGACTTAACAAGGAAAACGAAGAAGTTATTTTCCATAAGAAAAGAAAATATGTGGTTATTTGAGGTATGTAAGAGAAGGAATAAGACACTAAAAAATGAGATTGATGAAGTACGAAGATCTATAACATTAAATGTAGGAAAAAAGATTACAATTACTGAAGTTGTTTTTGAAAGTAAAGTGTAAAAGAAGGAAGTAGGTAAGTTCAAAATGTCCATATCTAGATTTTATAAAGGAAAGAAAAGATTATATAGTTTACTAAATGCACAAAAAACTACAAGTAATTGATATGAAATGAGCTAAAAATTTGAGAATCTCCCTTGTAAATCCAAAATAGTTTATATAAAAGGATAAATACTATATGAGCATAAACCACTTCATAGAAAACTAAGTGATGCCTAATTTTATTTAAAAACAAGTTGTAAATTATAGCTATCAACTCCTATTATAGGAAACCTCAAGAATTAGGAACTTTTTATATGTAAACTATTTACTTTATAACATATAGAACATGAGAAAACTAGACCAAATATGTAACACGCATCACACAAATGAGATATGGTCATGCATCCCAGTTATTCTCATATAGCTTCACTCTATACCATATAATACCATTTGATACTAAAATTAATTATTTTTTATTATAGGCGTATTGAATTAAACTAAAACTAACAAGAAGTCTATCTAGTAAACTAAAAAATGTTGATTAAGAAAGGCTCTAGAACTAAGTTCAAGGTCCTAAGTTCATTTAGGCACCTAAAATTTGATAAATGTCTATCTTGTAGGTACCAAGAAATAAAAAGATCAAGCGATATGCATACATTAGGTGTTTAAGACTTATAGGTGAAAATGTAATCTACTTCATTACCTAAAGAAAGAAGTGTATTGGACATATGACATTTAGAAATTTTCAAGTGTAAGGTAATTGACATTAGCAGTAATGATGAAGATTCCTTATTAAAAATATATATTCGATACCTTGAAATAAAATCTTAAACCTAATTAAATTATGTGATAACTATAAAGTACTATTTTTATAAAAACTCTTATAGAGTCACTAATAAAAAAATGACTTTATTATGTTTATTAATACTGGATAAGGTAATTTTCATATTATTAATGTTGAGGACTTAACTAGTAAATTCTTATTATTTTTGTTGTTTACAGAAGATGCTTAGGACTAGTGTAAAAGGCTTGTTTACTTAATTATGGAGTAAATTGTAAATAGAAGGAGATATGAGCTTATGAAAGAAGCATTAAATTGAAAAAAGATGAGTATATGCAATATCTTAAAAGGATGAATAAGTCAAAAACCAACTTAAAGATACAAAATTTTATATCCATAAAATCCCTTCAACTATTACACAAGTACTTATCTTAACCATCTATAACCACAAGTTTAAAAGAAAATTATTATGCAATAGTGACACTTACTGACTTTGGAGGATTTAAATGATTTTATTTTCTTAAATCAAAGGATGAGTGCTTTGATACATAAATTTTATATGGAATTCCAAAATTAAAAAGGCTTAATTGTTTCTTCTATTAGGGGTGACCACGATAGAAAATTTTCAAAATGATATATAAAGTAATAAAAAGAAAGGAGGTGACACTTTAGGAGATGGATAAGACCATATTAGGAGAGCATGATCTCTCCATGTATGGTCAAAGCTATGGCTTCAATATGTGATATCTTAAATTAAGTCTTTATTAGGCCATCCTTAAATAAAAAACTTGATGAATTTTGGTATAATAAGAGAAACAATATGAACTACTTTAAAGAAAAACAATACGCTAAATGAATGGAAACTTAGGAAACCATATCAATCAGATAAACTATATAATATATATATATAAGGTAGTAGCAATAAGATCAAAAATGAGAAACCTAGTGAATACAACATTTTTTTTATAGAAGCCTTAGTGTGTAAGAGTTAGGTTTTAGTCTGTAAAATGAACTAAACCATTTTGGAAAAAGTCAAGCATAGAAATTAGTGACAAGACTATTAAACCATCAAATCATAGATAAAAATTTGGTGTTTAGAAACAAAATAAATGAGTGACGAGCCATATTAAGAAGTATAGCAAGATTATTTGCAAAAAGGTATAACCAAGAGTAAAGAATACCTTACGAGGAGACATTTGCCCTTGTAGAACTATTTAAGGCAATTAGGCTACTACTTGCATTTAAATCTTCCATTAACTTAAATTATTTTAAATAGAGGCGAAAAGTTCTTACTTAAATGACTATACATAAGAAGAATTATATGCTGATCAATGTCTAATTTTTGAAAATTATAGTGGACTTAACAATGTTTACAAACTCATAAAAATTTGTATGATTAAAAAAACCTAAAGCATGGTATAATAGACTAAGTAATTTTCTTGTTGAAAAAAATATTTTTATAAAGGTTAGACATAATTATTATGATGAAACAGGTTCATAATAAACTTCTTATCATGAAAATATATATTGATGATACAAATTTTGGCTATTAATGAAAAATTGTGCAAAAAGTTTTGAAGTTCTACAAGTAGGGATTTTAAGGTGAATATAATTGAAGAAATAAAATTCTTCTTTAGCATATATATCAAACAAACCATTGGGAAAAGTTTCCATAAACAAAAAACCATACAAAGGAACCACTAAAAAAATTTGGCCTAGATTTGCAAACTATTTGGAATGCCTATAAATAGTTTAACTACGCTAAATAAAGATGAAGGTAGCAAGGAAGCTCATTAGAAAATTTACCAACTATGAATGAAAATTTTCTTTATCTTATTACAAGTAGGTCAAACAGTATGTTTATAGTTTGCATATGTACGAATTTTCAAACTAGTCTTAAGAAATCTCATTTAACTACCATGAAAAGAATACTTAAAGAATTAACTGAAATAATAAATTTGGATATTTTATATCTATAAAATGAAAACTTAACATCATATTCTAATATTGATTTTATTTATAGTCTATTAGATAGAAAAAGAACCTTAAAGATATCTCAATTCTTAAGACTTGTCAAATTGTTATTTCATAATAAAGAATAATAATTTAAATTTATCCAGAATAAAAGATAAGGATGTGGTATTAGGTAATTATAGTATATAAGTACTTTGGTTTAATAAAAGATAAGGAAGTGGTATTAGGTAATTATGGTATACAAGTACTTTGGTTTATTAATTAACTTAAGGAAATTAGTATGTAGTTTGATAGAAATCTTATTAGATGTGATAATATAAGAATCATTTATCCTATAAACTTCATTAAGTACTTTAAATTAAAGAGATAGTGATTATACATCATTTCATTACAAACAAAATTAATAAAGGTGAAATACAGATCCAATTTGCACCCACTAACAAATATATTTATCAAAAGATTAGTTCAACTATCCTATTCTTTTAAAACATTGAAAATTTTATAAGGAAACAAAATTTAGGAGGCATAAGGATATTTAGGGTGGTTAATCACCATACTCAACTGACTAGGAGGGTCATTAGATCCTTAACCATTCAATTGGACCAACAACAAGCTTGTTCTCCCTTTTAAACCTCAATTTTCATTTTTTTGGTTTCTATTTATCCCTCAAGATAATTTTCTAACATATATTCATTAACCAAATCTTATAGGAAAATTAAAACCTAATATCAAATTCTTATCTTTCACTAGTTTTATGGGGACTTAACCTCCACTCATCTTTATTGCTTTTTTTTCTCTAAGGTAACTCTAAAATTTTATATTTTTCTTATTATAATTTTTGGTGATTTCATTAAATATATATGTGATTTTTTTCTTAAAACTTCAAATAAAAATATTTTATATTAATTTGTTAAAATAGAATATGTTGAGTTAAATGGGATTGCCATAGTTTAGTTATATGGATTTTTTTTTTGCATATTTGGTTTTAACCATAATTAAAAAAAGATTCCAAAGCCCTTAATATTGTCCTAGATAGGAGATTCAAAATTTTAAGCAAACAAACTCGTTGTGAACTTTGTTCTTACTTTAAAAGTGCTTATTAACTATACAAATTTTATCAAGTACTATATTAACCAAGGCTAAGATTCTACACCTTAAAAATGCTTATCCATAACACTCTCGTGAGATTATTCTATTGTACTGCTCATAACCATATGCTTGCAAAATTCACATATATTATTTTCAACATCAATGAGAATAGAATTTATGTAGATCACTAGTATCTCATTAAAATCTTAGTTGTTTGTATGTGTCATCCATTCTACGCCTATAATCCTTACTAACATTGTAGTACTCAACTATACATCACACTAAGAAATTTTGAATTTTTTTTAAGGATGATCTAGTCATTCATTAAGCCCTAACTAGGGATATATTGAATTATCAACTCTAAGTCTTGGCTAATCACCTAATAGCAGGGCACACAAATTTTCAAATACATCATCAACCTTAAGCTTCATATTGATGAATGTTTAACATCTATTTAAGTTATAAGCATTGGTGATGACATGACATGCCTTGGTGATTAATTTTTGCATTTCATGGATTTCATGCACCATTGTCCTCTTCAACCTTTATAGTGATATTTAGTTATGTTCTTATAGAATAAGAAGGATGTATGTTTTGTTATTTAGTGTGATGCTACTTTTATTGATAAAAAAACTTTAAATTGTGATATTTATTTTTCTTTTAGCATGAACGACATTAGAATGATAACATATTTTCTTAGATGATTTAATGGCTTTTATTTTGGATATTTATTTTATATATGAGTTGTTTTCTTTCACTCATATAACCATCTAATTAATATCTGTGATTATTGTTCTCCCCTCCTTTGTTTTCTTGTAGATTGGATGTAATTACTATTTCATGATCTGACAAAAACAGAATGAAAGCTTCATTTTTTATTCATTCTGCTCAACAAAAATAAAATAGTGAAAAAAGAATCAATGTGTAAATTCCAACATAGCCTTTTTATGATGATAATCCTTGGATATGTTTAAATATTTTGATTTCTAAGTATGTTTATGTATGATATGGTACGACTCTTATGCATTATTGGAAAAATATGCCTTTCATGGCATGATATGCAATGCAATATATGGAAGCTAAGTTTAACAAAGGTATCTAACACATTGAGTTATTTTGGATATTTAAGATATTTGATAGAATATTCAAACTTATTTTTTAATAAAAAGTTAAAGAAAATCGTCAACTAAAGGGAAGCTTCGAAAAGTTAAGGATATGATGATTTTAGTTATTAATTTTTGTTTAATATAAAAATATTTTATTACAAAAAAGAGAAATTTTGTTGAAACAAATATGTTTCATTGTACATTTTGGTTAAAAAATGATTATTAATGTGTTTACAAGTGTGTAGATGATAGTTAAGAATTTCACAAGATAAGATTAAGTGAAGCAAAGTTTGAAAGTTATTATTGAACATTAAATTTGTTGATTGCAAAACTAATTCACTAGTTTTACGCTCAAAACTGCAAGTACAAGAGGTGTAACTTGTAGTAAAGAACAGATATCAATTCCTTGAAGATTGTGTTGATGCTACTTAATTTAGGCTGCTTTGTTTGAGAACCAATTTTAATAAAAATAAACTGAAAAATTAAACTAAATCAAACAACTAACAATGAAAAAATGATAAAGAAAAAGTGCAGAAACTTAGAATTCAAGATTTAACAATTAGAGATCACTTTTTTCATATCATATCTCCCTCCTACCTTGTTAATTGAATTATGCCTCACCTAAGATGTCCTAATGTATTAACTACCCTCTCTCAAGGTGTAGTTAATTGTCCCTAGCCAAATTAAGTGGAAATGATTAAGCAATCTCTCAATCTACAGAATCAGTCCACAATTCAACTAGTTATAATGTTATCCTATGGGTAATCAACTAATTAGCCAAGATCTCTCTCTAACTAATCAATTAACTTGATGAAAGTAGGTCCTTAGAGTGCTAATTCTAGTTGTATAGCCCTACACAATTTACCCAACTCAATTTCTCAATATATTGCAAGGTATAAGCTCAACATTCATCAAAAGCATCATTCATTCAAATCGAAAAAATAGGAGTTCAACAAGTAGTTCAAAAGTAATCTACAAATAACTCAGCCACTCATAATGTCATTAACATTTCCAATAACCAAACAATCCATAATAAAGATACTAGAAGAGAAAAACGAAATAAGAACTAGATGAAGCAAACTCCTCCTCTTCTTTGCCCAAATCAAGAAAATATGGAGTTAATGTGCTCTTTGCCCAATTTGGAATACAAATCTTGATTCTCTACCTCTCTCTAGGCTCTAAATATGTTTTTAAGACCAAGGAGGCAAGTTCTTATGACTCTTTCTTCGGCCCTAAGGATTTGTTGTTGTTGGATCGAAAAAAGAAAACATGCTTTGTTTGGAAAAACGATAGATTTCAAAACTTTTAAGAAATCATTACTTGCAGCGGAAGCAA
>JANITX010160802.1:0-14445 GCA_027564395.1 Erythroxylum ulei
CTTTTAATGACAAAACTTAGTGATAAAAGAAAAGTTGTCACTATTAATATATTAATAGTGACAACTTAATTGTGAAAAATACTAAATTGTCACAATTACTATTGTTTTAGTGACAAAAAAATAAATCATCACAGTTAATCCAAACAATAGTATCAATCAATTATCTTGTCACAAAAACCTCGAATTTGTGACAAAACAATAGTTAGTCACAAAAAAATTGTCACTAAATATCTTAACTCTTGTAGTGAATATTATTATATTAGCAAAATATATTGTTGTTAATAAAGATGTTAGCATATATCTTAATTGATGGTTGGAACCAAATTCCTCTTTAGCTCTATTTAATAAAGTTTGAAATTCAGAATAAGAAATTTAACTATAAATTTTTTCTTTGCAGTTTCTACAAGGTAAAGTACTAGGAATTTTTTTGTATATATAAACATCTTGAAGTAGATTTATTGACTTTTTAATTTCGACACCTTTTTAATGAATATATTTATTAATTTTTAAAATTCAACTCTTTTAATAAATATATTTTTTATTTTTAACTCTTTTAATAAATGCCTTTATGAATCTAGGCCTCAGGCAAGGACAGAGAATCCATATAAGTTAAATTTTGAAACAACTTCATATAGAATCCCATAATCAATTTTTCCATCAATGTAATGTATAATTTGTTTAACTACTCCAAAGTGGTGCTTTGTAGGACTTTGCATGTACCTAGAAATAACACCATATAAAAAATAATATCAGGTTTGGTGTGAGTTAAAAAAATTAATCCACCGACTAAACTCCTAAAATTCCTTGCATTTGTCTTTTAGTTCCATTTTCAAATTGTAACTTTTCATTTATATCCATAGGTGTAACAATTGGCTTGCACTCAAGCATGTTAAACCTTTTGAGAATGTCTCTTATGTACTTTTGAGAGAAAAAAATTCCACCAACTCCTTGTTTCACCTTAAGTTGAAGAAAATAACTCATTAATCCTACGTCTGACCTTTCAAAAAATTCTCCATCATACATGACTTGAATTTAATCAAAAGAGAGCTAGAAGAACTTGTATATATGATATCATCAACATATAGAAAGACGATGATAAAATCACCTATACCATATTTCTTTATGTAAAGCGTAGGCTTATTCTCACTCTTTTTAAAGCCACTTTGTACAAAGTAATTATCAATCTTATTGTACCTAGATCGTGGAGCTTGTTTTAACCCATAAAGAGTCCTTTTCAAATTATACAGGCCTTTTTCCCTTCAATTTCAAAACATTCCGTCTGAATAACATACACTTCATCACATAATTCATCATTTAAGAAAGTAGATTTAATATCAAAATGATAGACAGATCAATAAAATTGTGTAGCTAATGCTAAGGCAATTATCACAATTTCAAAACGAGCTATTGGAGAGAGTTTCTTCAAAATCATTACCGTATTGTTGCGTATACCTTTTTGCCAAAAATCATGCTTTATATTTTTGTAAACTTCCATCCATGTTATTGATAGGACCTTCTCTTGAGACGACCAGGCAGCCTGTCCGACACCCCAGTGTAGCCTTCCAGTCGATATCTGATTCTGTTGGAAGGTTCAAGTAGAGCTAAGCCTATTGTCCTCTTAATGAAAAGGCTTAACTCAACATTAATAAATGTAAACAGTGGAGGTTGTTTTTTTCAAAAATCATTGTATTAAAAATTTTAGCAGTATAACGATCATATTTTTTATATTTACAAAGCCCCTGAAAATGTTTAAAACACTTCTATATTCACACTAAATTCTCCATTACCAATTTTGGACTTCAAGTCCGCTCACAAGTAACCTCGAATAGTTAAATCAATTAATTTTAAAAAGGCTAAAACATATTCATGCATTTAATTTAAAAACATTTATATACATACATTCTTTACACAAAAATATATTCAAAACATTTCATAGATATGAAATAGTTCCCAAAAAGTATTTACAAGGCAAAAATGCCTACACGACAGCGCATGGCGAAGCTAACTACTCGTGAGGTGGAGTTCTTATTACTAAAGCCCCTGAGCATGCACCTGAGAGGTTGTATTTTAAAAAACATAAAATAGAGTGTGAGTTAATCGAGTTCAGTGAGTGATACATTTTCTGGTCAAATCATATTTAACAATTTAAACCTTCCTAAAATAAATTCATTTTATTTCGTGTAATACAATACCAATATAAAACATATATGCTTCCTGAAACTAAATTAAAATATCTTTTAACTTAAAATTCATCATAAGCAATAATATAATTCATACTTCATAAAATTAAATCCAACATTACAAATAAAGTAAGTGCAATTCCATATTTTAAAAAATTTTCTCAAATTACTTTTAAAATAAATAGTGATGGAATTATTACTTTCATAAATTTTCTTACACATCATAGCCCACCACTAATTTCTTTACCACATGATACCCTAGGCATAAAATCACGGAGCTAGCTCTACTTCGCTTACCTGTGACTGGTTAACCACTATTTACAGAGCTGGTTCTATGTCGCTTACTTGTAACAATTTTGACTAGCACTATATATACTCTATACGTGCAGAGGGCAACACAAATACTTTATCAATTGACCCATTCTCTCTTTCTTTTTCCACTAATAACTCTAGACGCCCCTCAGACATTGTCATGCATGATTGGAATACTTTAACTGGTATAATAACATGTATAAAATCTAACGGTATACTATAGGCTAAAAATCATTTTCTTAGTACATTAACTTTTGGCTTAGAATTTAAACCATTTGGTAAATAAAAAGCAACTCATACATTTACAACTTGTATTATTTTTCAAATCAATTATAGGAGGATTTTATAATAATAACAATAATAATAAAATTCATAATCATACAATTTAATGCATAATTTAAAATCACATGTCATCAATTCTTTTACAATTAATTTATTCATATAAAATAATTAAAATACACTCACAGTTTTGCAAATATATCGCCAAGCACACTTATGCATTTTGTGCCTCTTCTTTACCTACACAAATCGCATTTTGCTTAGGCATTTATTTCCAAATTTGGAAATAAGGCATTAAAACTATATTTTCGGTTTAACAGAATTCGAGATTAGTGTTTAATAACGTAAAACGTACGCTAATTGTATTTCCGCTTTAACTTCTATAAGCTAGTATATTGTTCTCCGTTTCAAAATCTAACTTTGAAAATTACTTAAATATCATCTTTTACCCATTCTAACTTAACAATATCTTCAAAACACTATCTCACCCAATTAATTCACCATATGACTAAATATGTAATGCTATCAATGCTAACGTTTTCCATTTGAATTTTCATAATAACAACCTTAAACTTTTTGCTTATTTACACCATAAAAATAATTAGACTTCAACAATTGACACCAGCAACTACATTTCCTTTTAAGGTCGAATTGCCCTCACCACACACATCTATATATTATCATTTCATTTTCTTTCCAATTTTTCAACACAATTCACCTAAGATCCATGTCAAGCATCATCCAAACACATCAAATTAAAAATTACAATTTTTCTCCAACAATTTTCTAGCTTGGACAAATTGATACACATCAATTATCCTTCTAATTTCTTAACATATCATATCACAAATACATGTTTTAAAACCTATAACATTATTCCACTCACACAATATCATCTCCATCCATTTAACCAAAAAAATCCTCAAACTTTCATAAACTTCACCTAGTTCAAATTCATCATCTAAGACACCAATCAATTTCATTTTTATTTTCAACACACTAATTAGCTTCCTCCATATATGAATTGAAGCCCAAACACAAAAATTGGAATCAAACCAAATTTTAATCACAAAACGCTAACCTTCACCAATTCTTTCAAGCTTGATCTCTTGTTTTACTTTCTTACTTTCAATCCTTAAGTGCTTCCATGCTTACTATTTATTCCATGGTAAGTCGAAAACCACCACTGATTATAAATAAACCCATCCCACTAAAAACCAACAAAACTAGTAGCTTAAGCTAGGAAAACTTACCAAATTTTCTTTTAATCTCTTGGGTAATTGATAAGCACTTAGACTTGATCAGCATTTCTTTAAATCACACTCAAATTTTGCCTTTTATACTCTGCACTAAAGCCTTAAACTTTCCATAATTATGTTACGAGCCCCCATTAACCCCAATAAGCAAATATTATCTCATTTAGTGCATTACACATGTCATTTTATCATTAGTCATCTCTAATGACTCATCACCATGTAATTAATGATTCTTAACCCTTAAGAAATCCTCCGATTGGTCGTTAAGTGTGGTTCATTAATCCACTAATACCATTTTATACAAAAGACCAAAATACCCTTTAATGAATTTAATTCACCAGTTAATCGAATTAAATTATGAAAATATTCCACAACTATCTTATCATCAAATTAACCATGAAATACTCTCATTAGGGTCAATAATTATTGATTGGATGCTTTTAAAATTTTTTGAATGGGTTTAAAATTATCAATACCCATTATTTTCCAAAAAGGCCTTTTTAATCCTAAACTTTCAGAACTCCTCAAATCCATCAAATCAGAATTATTTTGGATGCGTTTCAGTATCATTAGACTAATACCTATTCCAAATATTTTCAATTTTTTGAGGTTTTGGGTCCCCAAAAATCACCATCAAGCAGAAATACTATTCATTAGAATTCATTATGCATCTGGAAGTACTATTTAATGAAGATAAAATTTACATTGGAATGAAAGGAAAAGGTTAGGGTTTTACAATTATACTTTGTCTTGAACACCTATTTTAGACCAAATGCATTTTTTTCTTCAAGTAAATCCACTAACTCCTAAGTTTCATTTTTTCTATTGCCATCAACTCTTCTCTCATTACATCTTGCCATACTTTTTCTTTGATAACATTCTCAAAAGTTGTAGGGCATGAATCAGAAAACAAAGTGAAAAGAGTACTCATATTTTCAATTCTAATTACCTCATAATCTTTCACCAAGTAGGCCTTCTTCTAACATAACGAAGTGCTTCTTCTTCATTTATTTCAGCAACTGCTTATGGAGTTTCAATATCTGATTTTTGAGGTGATGAAGCTGAGGATCTCGGTGAAGATGAGGACACTTGATTGATTGATGTCACTACTTGGACTATTTTCCCCTACAAATGGAATCTGAATTTTAGCCTTTTTGTCATCATTTTTCCAATTCCAAATTGCTTCCCTATTAAGTATTATATTTCTAATAATAACCACCTTGCCACTAAGGGGTTATATATTTGATATGCTTTTGATGGAGTCAATAACCAAAAAAATGTACTTCTCGGATTTTTCATTAAGTTTATGACGAACTTGAGAACTCACCAAAGCTTAAGCAATACACCCAAAATTCTTAAATAGCTTACTGAAGGTTTCTACCTTTCCAAGCTTTGTATGGTGTCAACAATTACACTAAATATAGTTTCAACACAAAATTAATTCGAAAGCCCTTTTGCTTGCAATAGGCTTCTTGCCATTTCTATCATAGTTTGATTTTTTCTTTCATCAACTCGATTTTGCTCCGAAGTGTAGGGTAAGGTCAACTGCCTATGAATACCATTTTCTTTATAAAATGAGTAAGTTCATTAGAAACAAATTCACCACCTCTACTAGTGCAGAGCGTTTTCACATTTAACTTGCTTTCTTTCTTAACCAATCCCTTTAATTTTAAAAAATGCTCAAAAGTTTTAGATTGATTCACCAAAAATAAAACCAACCTATTCAATTAAATTCATTTGTAAAAGTAAAAAATAATGACTTTAACTAAATGATTCTGTGTCCATGGGTCCATATAAATCAATATGTATTAATTCAAGGCATCTGGAAGCCTTTCAAGCATTTCCTATCAGAAATGACTTGTTTGTTTTCCATATATGCATCCTTCATATGAAGTAATCCAATCGGTTTTTAGTAAACCATGAACTATACCTTCTTGACTTAACAACTTCAACCCCTTGATATTAAGATTCTCATATCTCAAATGCCATAACTTTGAGTCCTTGCTTGTATTGACAACTGAAGCAAAGTTTTCCATCTTGGACAATTCTTATGAGAACATGTAATTTCTCATGATTTCAACTCTAGCAATAGCATTTCCTGTTTTCCTATCTCTAATTACCCAAGCTTCATCATTAAAAAATAATGTGTACCCACCATCCATTAACTGTCTTACACTAAAAAAACAATATGTGTCAAACTAGGAACAAGTTGTACATTATCAAGAAGCTTAATGTACCATTATTATTATTGATTGCCACAGTGCCTTTTCCTTTAACTTTAATACTTTTGTTATCACCAAGCTTGACCTTCAGTTTTTTATTCTCATCAAGATCCTTAAAAATGGATCTGTTCCCATCATATGGTTAAAGCAATTACTATCAATGAACCACACTTCACTTGAAACATCATTAATATCACAATAAGCCATAAAAATTTACTTTCCTCAACATTTTCAATTATTGTAAAATTCATTTGCTTATCCTTGTACCAAAAATCATGATTTGTCCTTAATTATTTATGCATTCACTCATTAACATTTAATTATTACTGTTATGAAATGCTTAAGATACATATTTTACTTCATATTTGGTCATCATCAACACCCAGTTGAAATCTCACTGAGATGTAGGGTCTGAAGAGGTCCAATAGTATGCAGCCTTACCACAACATAGTAAAGAGTGAAAATGAGTTAAAAGCACATTCCTTAAGATGCTTATCTTGATTTCAAACCTATTTGTCTTTATGGAACAAAAAGGAAATGGATTAGAGTGAAGATGGAGCAAGAAAACGCAAGAAATAAAGTGTTCACCTTGATTTGGTGCACGATCGTGCATAATTTCGAAAGATGCATTATTTTGGTGTCGTGCATCTAACCATGCATCTTCCTAAAACCCTAAATTTTCACATAAATAGATATTTGAGTGGTCAAATAAAGGATGGATTATTTTTGGAGCAAGAAGGGCAACAAAAATCCTACTTCTTGGGCATTTATGGATGGCTAATCTTCCTTCTTCCTGTTCAGAGGGGAAATCGAAGCTGAGGATCACATTTGAGAATATCTCCATTGTGTATTGTTGAATCTCTCTCTCTCAAAGGATTGTTTAAGTTATTCTATGTCTATTGATTTGGGTATTTGTGTAAAGATGATCTGAATATGTTCATTAGATTGTTTTTATGTAAACCCATTGCTATAATCTCAAATACGATACGTAATAATTATGTTTTGGATTCATTTGTGGCAACTAATGATGTTGAGTCATTAAGGATAATATAAAATAGGTTCAATGACTTGAGCTTGTGTGATTTTTGCCTAGATTGATTTGTTTTCCTTATTCGTAATGCGATTGTCTGACTAAATCTAAAGAGCTTGTTTTAGGTTATTCAATAACTAGGTTTTGTTAAAGAGCTTGTTTTAATTAAATTTGACTTAAGGGAAAATCAGGGTTAATAGAATTTATTGTTAACCTACGATTAATATTTTCTAAGAGAGATGTGAATTTTTTTTTAATGAAGTATGTTGTGTAAGTTGAGATTGAACCAAAAACTGAATTCCAAACTCATTCATCAATTTTCTAATTTTTAGTCGGTTTAGTTTGATTTGTTTTTATTATTTTAATTTTACTTTATTTTGTTATTCAAAAACTAACCAAACCCCCCAATATCCTAATCATCAATTCTTTTCATTACAAAAGCTGCAAAAAGACTCCCTGTGGATATGATCCCTACTCACTGCTGCAATAAATCTTAGTGTGTTAAGTTATGTTTATTTTCTGGTGCGTTTGATACGCATCAAGAATTTTGGTACCATTATCGGGGAGTGTAGTAATTTAGTTTTTTCTTTTGATTTCAATTGGTGTTTTGTGTATATATATATTTGTTTATGATTTTTTAGTTATCTCTTATTTTTTTTATGTTTGTTATTTTTAGTGTATGGTAGCAATAAGATCTCCACATAGAGAACCTCTACAATTTGATTCGGAGATCAAAAGAACATTACGTAGGTTACGTAATGAAACCAGAAAAACCTTGGGAATACAACAAGGAATTGAACTTGAGGAAGCCATGGCCAATCTAAGAACTTTAAGAGAGTTGGTTGCTTCAGATTTGACTCAAAGTCCTTTACGCATCTCTTTTCCCACTTTTGCTAAAAATGTTGCTTTTGAGCTTAAATATGGACTAACCTATCTTTTGCCCAACTTTTATGGTTTTCCAGGTGATGACGCTCGTAAGCATCTTAAGGAGCTCGATGTGGTCTGTCTAAGCTGAAACCTCCAAAGGTGACAGATGAGTAGATATTGTTAAGGGCCTTCCCATTTTCACTAAAGAATGCGGCTAAAGAATATCTTTTTGATCTACTCGTTGGGAGCACTAGCACATGGATTGAAATGAAGAGGTTGTATTTGGAAAAATACTTTTCAGCTTAAAAAACAGCCAAAATAAGAGAGGAAATATGCGAGATAAAGCAACACAACAAAGAGTCCCTTTACGAGTATTGGGAACGCTTTAAGAAGTTATGTGCCAACTGTCTTCACCGTAACATTTTAGATCAACTCCTCATCCAATATTTCTACAAGGGATAGTTAACTATGGAAAGGATTTTGGTCGATGCAGCGAGTGGCAGGGCACTATGTGAGAAGACTCCTATGGAGGCCAGAATTCTTATTAAGCGTATGGTCACAAACGCCTAACAATTTGGCACTCCGAATGATGTTTGTTGGATAAACAAGCTAAATACTTCATCCATTGAACGTCATTTAGATGAGTTAACTTCTTCTGTTAGAAAACTTGCAATTAGACAGGCACAGGTAAAGGCATGCTGAATATGTGCAAATACAAGCCATCTGACTGATGGTGCCCAACATTACAAGAGGAAAGTGTGGAATACGTAAATGTTGTAGGAGAGAATTTTCCTAACTAATACAACCAATATTCCCAGACGTATAACCCACATTGGAGAGACCATCCTAACCTGAGTTATAGGAGAAATAATATAATTACTTCCTGAATAGACCATAAGGAGCACAACCATTCGAATCAAGGCTTTAAGCCTCCTTTACCTTAGGTACGCCATTAGAATATATAGTTAAGTCTCTTGCAACTAACATTTTGCAATTGCAACAGGGTGTGCAGTACTTTTAGCAGGAGACTAGATCTAAATTTTACGAGGTGAATTCTAGCATTCATAATTTGGAGAACAAGGTGAGCTAGATGATAGTGGCAATATACCCTCTAGAAGTCTAAAGAGAAGGAAAATTGCCATCACAAATTGAGACAAATATGAATAATGTTAATGCAATCACATTAAGGAGTGGTAGGAAGCTTGAGGACCCTGAAAGAATTACTCAAACGATGGCTAATGAAGAAGACATTGAGAAGGAGTTTGAAAAAGAAAGGGATATACCATTGAGTTCAAAGGTAAATGTTGAATTCCCAATTGTTGTAAAGACTTTCCTCTACCTTTTCCTAGCAAGTTAGCAAAGTCAAACAAGGAGGATAAGGATAAAAAGGTCTGGGAGACTTTTTGGAAGGTTGAGGTGAATATCTCACTGTTAGATGTAATTAAGCAAATGCTGAGGTAAGCGAAATTTCTCAAGGAATTATGTACAAACAAGCGAAAGATAAGGGGTAATGAAATTATTAGGATGAGTGAAACTATTTATGTAGTTTTTAAAAAGAAAATACCTCCTAAATGTAAGGACCCAGACATGTTTACTACTCCTTACAAAATTGATAACACTAAGATTAAACAGGCCATGTTAGATTTAGGAGCATCGATTAATGTTATGCCTCATTTTATATGTGCTTTTTTAAATTTAGGGCCATTAAAAGAAAATAGTATTACCATACAATTGGTTGATCATACTAACGCTTGCCAAGATGGGTTGATCGAGGATGTGCTTACGCAAGTAAATGAACTAATATTTCTTGTTGATTTTTATATGATTGACATAAATGATGAAAGTTCCTATACCCCAATACCTATCTTAATAGGGAGACCATTTCTTAACATAACCCAAACTAAGATAAATGTTTGTGATGGTATCCTCACGATGGAATTTAATAGGGAAGTTACTTGTTTTAATATTTTTGATGTTAATAAGAACTCCCATAATGATCATTCTATTTTGGCAATTAATGTGATTGAACTTTTAATACAAGAAGATTGTAAGTAGAAGCATACAAGTAAAAAAGCAGTGGTTTCAAAAAAGGAGAAGAGCAAAGATTTGAATGTCTCATTAAAAGCTTGATCATTGGTTAAAAAGTGCTTCTTTATTGCACTAAATATAAAGTGTTTCTGCATAAATTTCGTCCTTATTAGGTTGATCATTTTGTGATAAATAATCTCTTTCCTTATGGTGTAGTAGAGAATAAAAGTTTAAAAACAAGGAAGACATTGCATGTAAGTGGTCATTGACTCAAACCTTATCCTAAAGATGGTCAAGTGGAAAATGGTAAAGTTGTGATTCCTAGAGATCAAACTTTTGTAACATGATGAGCAAACATGGAGTCAAACCAGCGACAATAAACAAAGACACCGCTTGGGAGGCAACCCAAAGAAAGTTTGTTTCTTTTCATTTACATTCTCGCATTTATTGTTTTTGCTAAATGCTCCATTTCTTACATTTGATTTTACATTAGGGACAATGTAAGTTTTAAGTGTAGGGATGGGGATCTTTGTTTTCATGCACGTTTTTAAGCTTGTTTGTTGCTTATATGTATTTCTTTGCTTATCTTTGTTTCTTAGGTATTTTAAAAATCAATCAATCAAACAAACAATTTCTCTTTTCCCATTACTTTTAGGGCTATATAGTCATAATTAGAAAGTGAATTGACTAGAAAATTCATGGCAACTTGAGCATTTACTTTTACTCTTGTAATTGTTCAATATAAATTATCTTTAGAAGAGTAGTAACTAATGGTAGCCCTAAGCCAATGAGATTTTGAACCTTTATAAACTGACACATCCATATTAGTTTTATTGTCTTTTGTTTATGTGTGATCTTCATAACATGTACATCCTAACTTAGTTCTGATTTTCTATTCAAGACCACAGTTTTATCACAAACATTAACTTGAAAATAATATAGGCACTCATTGTTTTTACAAGCTACATTAGTCAAATAGCTAAAAATCGAAATGATTTTTCCTTTAGATAAGCCTACTTGAGCTTTATTATCCTTTCTTTTTGTGCTAACCACATTATATGCTTTAAACGTAATTAAATGTCCTACCTAAGCCTTAAAGCTAGTAAAGCATTTTTTGATTGTTGATGATTATGGATGCATAAAAGTATAAGTGTGAGGATTTGCATACATGCAGGTTGATTATAATTTATGCAATTCTATTTTATGTCATATCAATGAATTCCATTGTTGTTGTAGTTTATTTCCATTTTTGATGAATAAAAGAAAAAAGAAAAAAGAAAAAGAAAAGAAAAGAAAGAAAAATATGTTTAAATAAAAGTATCAAGGAGGAAATGCATTTGTTTTGTAAAGTTATTCATGATTAGTTTTTCTCCTAAAGGTATATGGAATGAGTGATTTGAGTATGATGCATATAAGGAAGATGTTGTTTTGAAGGATCACCACTGATGGTTATAATGTATTATATATCATCAATTTTTATGAGAGATCCCTCCTAACTGCTTATGTTTCATGACAGTTGTGGTGTGAGAGCTTGAATCTGAACTATGAAATATAGTTTTGCATTCATCATAGCTGATGGTACCCAGTTTCGAGTGAATGTTGCCTCAACCCAATCTTGAGTATCGCTTATGGCGTAGATCTGACCAACTCCTTCTTTGCTGGCTATTATCAACTACTGATGATGACATCGTTAGCCTTATTACTCAATCTCAATCTTCTGTTGAAGTTTGGGTTACTCTTGAGATGCTATTTGCTCAAACCAGCATGGTTAAAGTCCTGCAATTAAAAGAGCAGTTATCATCTACAAAAAGGGATATGACACTATCAGTGTATATATGCAGAAAATAAAAATTATTAGTGACTCCCTCCTTTTGGTTAGTCATCCAGTCTCTGAATCTAAGCTAATTCTCAGTGCTCTTGCTGGTTTAGGACAAGATTATGATCCTATTGTGTGTCTATTATCAAATACTATGCCATTTTCCTCCTTACAGGATGTCCAAAGCTCTCTTCTTATGCATGGCATTTCATTCTCGTTTGCACAAACAATTTGTTCTCAAGACTCTTGGTTCTTTAGACTACTTTCTTGGTTTCAAAGTCCTTAGAAATTCTACAGGTCTGTATCTCTCTCAACAAAAACATATTCATGATCTACTACAAAGGGCCAATATGCATACCTGTAAGCCGTGTTCCACTCCTGTCCCTTCTGGCTAGAAGCTCTCTGCCTTTGATGGTGATCCCATTGCAAATCCTTCAGATTATCGCAACCTTGTTGGTGGTCTTCAGTATCTATGCCACAATCGTCCTGATATCTGTTTCATCGTTAACAAATTAAGTCAGTTTTGGACTAATCCACTTCAACCTTACTGGGTTGCTTTAAAGAGGGTTCTTCGATACTTACGAGGTACTGCTGAAACATAACTCCTTTTTCGTTCTTCTTTGTCCCCTTTGCAGATCCATGCCTTTTTTGACTCTGACTGGGCTAGCTCTGTTGATGATCAGAAATCCACCTCCGAAGGATATGTTTTTCTTGGTGGAAATCTCATCCATTGGAGCTCCAAAAAGCAACCAGTTGTTGCTTGCTCCAGTTCCGAAGCGGAATATCAGGCTCTCTCGATCCTCTCGACTGAGATCATTTGACTTTTATCCTTTCTCTCCAAATTAGAGTTTACACCCTCTCATCGCCCAATCATCTGATGCGACAACAATGGAGCTCGAGCTTTATCGCAAAATGTTGTGTACCACACTTGAACGAAACACATTGAAATTGATGTGCATTTTATCCGTGAACGAGTTGCTGATGGAATCCTAGAGATCAACTATGTTAGCTCTGAAGACTAACTCGCGAATCTCTTCACTATGGGGGCGCTTGGTTCACAGAAGATAATGAGAATAGGAATAGGAATGAATATAGTAAGGAATGAGAATGGAGTATAGCCAGCAATGAATCTCATTCCTCTAGTAATCCACAGGTATGGAGTATTGCTGAAAATGGGGGAATGAAAGTGTTATCCCTGTTGATACCAAACATGAGTTTTCATTCCATACCCATATATTTCTCCCCATTACCCCCAAACAAGCACCCCCTAAACCTATGACTATCGATCGACACTTCGTCTTATGTGGTAAACTCAATCTTCACAGCCCACGAAGCTTGCGTTTGATGGGGCATGTAAAGGACCATTCCACATAACTCTCTTCAACAAAAAAATCTCAGAGTCCATCTCACAAACAATCAGCCCATAGAGATAAAAGCCCATCAGTTGAGCAATAACAAATATTCTAGAAGGGACATCCATTACAATATCTGTATATTCTTTCTGTTGTAACGGTAAGATTTTTCCAGCTGTAGTTTTGGTACAAAAAATGTATATAAAGGGTGTGTTTGGAGAATAGCTGATCAGCTAAAAATTTAGCTGATCAGCCAAAATCAGTTGTTTGATTAGTTAAACAGTTGATAAATGTGTTTGTTTAATTGGCTGGTTGGGTTAAATCAGCCAACCCAAGTAGCTAAAATCAATAAGCTGCTCCATACCAGCGTTTGGGTAATCCCAAACCCAAAATGTCAAGTTTGCCCAGACCTCTCCGCTCTTCTCTCTCGTTTTCTCCGTAATCAACAAAAAGATCATAAAAGGGGAGAAAAAATTGAAGGTCGACCTTTCGCGGCGCTTCTTGGGAGTCAAACCATCATCTTTCCCCTCGCTTCCCTTGCCGCGGCCGCGAGCCTGAGCTCTTTTGCCATCACGCTTCCTTTGGTTGCTGCGTGCGACAGCGATCGGAGTCAAGGAAAGAAATTCACAAACTTCTCAACATAATTAAGAAAAAAAACAGAAACAATAACGAAAAGATCAAACAGAGGAGAAACCAAAAGGATATGGGTCATTGTTGTCGGTGATGTCTGCGATGAGGACGTGTGGAGAAGAGAGAACCTTTGATTTGAGGCCTACAACTACAAGAGGGTGTGTGGAAGCGAAACAGTGACCAGAAAAGTTAATGCTTTTGTACCTATCTTTATAATTATTATTTTTGTTATACAATTATTAATATTTATTACCTTCTTTTCCAAATTGATTTGTTAAAAGATGCCTCCAAACATTATTTTGTTATACATAAACATGTTACTGTAAGACAAACATAAAAACATTAAACATAATTTTTATCTATCTATAATTATGTTTAGTTCATTGTTTTTATTAAATTTTTATTAAAGTTATAAACTTAATTTTTGTAAAATTAAATATCTAAAATTTAAATTCCTATAAGAATATAACTAT
>JANITX010160812.1:0-14440 GCA_027564395.1 Erythroxylum ulei
GTGATTAAGAGCCTAAGGCTCACTATGTAAAATGAGCCCTAGCCCTATCGGATCAGGGACAGTTAGTAATGAGCTCGGTATCCAATGGATACAGGATAGTTTAGGCACTCGGTCACAACAAAGTAACAAATGAAAAGTGGGTCTCATGTGCACTACATATGCATAACACGAGTGATTAGATTGTATTGAATGTGTAGTGTGAAATGTGAAATGATGTGAATTATGTGTTATGTGATTGAGTGAGCCATCGATGATGGTCACTCATTGAGTTCGCAAAACTTACCCAAAATTTGCAAATATTTTTCAGGACTCAGAAGAATACCCTGTTAGGCAACAGGAGTATACCTACTGCATGCAAGTAAAAGATGGAGGTCGGGATCAGTTCGCGTCTGCATTTTGTATTTTCTTAGTTTTGTACAAATTTGTATTCCTTGATTTTTGTATAAATAATGGATTCCGAAATTTTTGTACCATATGTATACAAATGGATTTATGTTGTAATGTAAAGTCATTATCACTAAAAATGTTTTATATTTGTAATGGGCCCCAAATGACTATTGAAATTCTGTTGATTGTATTGTTATGACTGAAAATGTTTATGAAATAAAACAGGCCCAAATTATTTATTGATTTCTGCGCATTTGATTGTACTCAAAAAAATTTCTGTACTGAGTTTTGACTATTTCAGTGAGATAGCACGCCACCCTTATGGGGTATAGATTCGAATATCACCCACGATGTCAAGTTTGGGTCCTGCAAGAGTGGGGTGTTACACACCCGAGGCACCATTGATGTAACATCAAAAGGATCTTTGATTAGGAAGATGGTAGATGAAGTAGAGGAGTTGTCGTAGGAAATGGCTAGTAACAATTGTCTTTGGACAATGGATAGTAGTAGACAACATACAATCCTCTCAAAAGGAGCTTTAGCTGTTAACCTGATCATAAAAATGCAATCTAAAATCGATAACTTGACCCGACAACTAAATAATATGAAAGCCTCTTCTTCAGCTCATGTGAAATCTATTCAACAAAGGTGTGAGTTGTGTGGACAAGTTAACCATTGATTGCTTTCTGATGAAGACCATGAATTGGATCAAGTTAACCATATGGGAGCATAATTTGGTCGAGGAGGGGGCAAAACCCACTACTCAAACACATATAACCCTGGGTGGAAGCACCACCCAAACTTCTCTTGGTCAAACAATGTGGGAGGTCAATTCTGATCTCAAAGACCATCTGGTTTCCAGCAGCAGAAACTAAACTTGATGGACTCTACGTTAGATAAGATTTTAGAAAAGATTGGGGGCATGGAAGACGTTCACAAAAGGCTGGAAAGAACATTTGAACAAGTAACAAAGAACCACGCCTCCTCCATACACAACTTAGAAGTCCAAATAAGCCAATTAGTAGAAGTGTTGTCGACACAAAGTGCGAGAACCCTTTTTAGCAATAATTAGATGAATCCAAAGGAAAGGATAATGGTAATCACCCAAGTTGCTGAAGAAAATCCAAATCAAGTTAAAGATGATGGGGAGGAAGAAAGGTGAAAGACCAATGAAAGTTCCCTACAGGTTAAATATAACCTGACTAAAATCAAGAAATATTAACCTCCGATTCCATAACCCATTCAAGTGAAGAGGAAATTAAAGGAAGTAGAATTGAATGAAGTTCTAGATACAATAGAGTAAGAAAAAGCACAATTTGCTTATACATAATCTATAAAAGAGAAATGGGAGAATGAAGTGTTAAGCAAAAAGAACTCTATTGAAGTGATAACACTACCATAAAAGCTAGATGATCTAGGAGATTTTTACATCTTATGCATTATTGGTAGTGTCAAAATGGATAAAGCGTTTGCGAATCTAGGAGCTAGTATAAGTATAATGCCTTATACCTTGTGTAAAAAAATGGAGTTAGGTGAAATATCACCCACTAGGATGTGTGTTCAAACAACAGATAGATCAATCCACCATCCTAGAGGTGTAGTCAAGGATCTTCTGGTTATGGTCGACAAGTTCACTTTTCCCACAAATTTTGTAATCTTAGACATAGAAGAAGATGTTGAGACACCTGTTATCCTAGGGAGATCATTTTTAGCCACTACCTAGTCTATCATAAATGTTGATGGGGGCATATTGACTCTAAGAGTGGTGGATGACAAGATGTCATTTAAAGTTTCTAATGTTAAAAACAATTCTCAACTTTGTGGATGTGATAAAGAGCAATGAATCTTGGGAAGAAATTGAGCAAGGTTATACTTATAAGGACTCATTATAACGACCACAAATCTGACAAAAGATTCGAAAGAAAAAGAAAACAAAAAAGAAAGCTGGTAAGAAGCATAGTCTGATAGCTTAATTACAGTTCATTAAAGTTATAATGGCACTACCATCACATGACCCATTTGAACCACCATGAGCAAACAAAGAACGTTGAGCTATTGACGGTAAACAAAGCGTTGCATAGGAGGCAACCCATGATTTTTAACTTTTAGTTGTTTCATCTTTCGTATTAGATTAGGTTTCCAATTGTGTTTGGGTGTGATTTTGAAATAAGTTGAGCACCTTAAGGAGATCAAGCGTAAGTATGACTTGGCAATTCTTACATTTCTTTTTTTCACCTATAATTCTTAGCATACTCTCATATAACATATCATTAATCTGCGACATTTGCGCACCATCTGAGCACACCTTGAGAACATGTTACTCTTAGAAACATGTCATCCTTTGGTTCGAAGTTCACATCTCTATAGTGTCCGTACACTTAATTCTCATGTCTATTTCTCTGTATTCCATGCCTTTGGTTTTAACCCTTCTAATTCATTCATCTTTTTCTTGAGTCACTTGATTCTCAATACCGTCAATTTTACTTATCATTAACATCTCCAATCAATTTTGACCCTATTCATCCAATTAAAGAGGTGATTTTGTCGTATAATGCTCCATACAATATTCTAATGACATCACTGCGATAATCTCTACAACAGTCAAGACTATTTACAACTTATAAGTGTAATCATTTGTGCTTTCTCTTGAAATTTTCTTGCTCAATCATCTTTATCGGTATACATACCTTTCATTTCGATTACAAAGCATCATTTTCCAATTCGAACTCGGAATCCAAATCCATTTCCAATTACTTAATAAGATTCTTAATTTCTGAATCCTTAATTTGGGCTTTATTAATCCTTTCATGTGAAACTGATCTTCAATTCCATAGCAATTAATACTTTGATTTGCCTCAAGATTTAACTACACATTCTACACTTTTTATTTCACTAGTTTCAATGACCTCAATACCTGAATTCATGCTTCACTGCTATTGGGATTTTCTATAATCCTTTAAAGAACTTTATCTATCGTCGCAGTCTCGTATTCCATTCTCTCAACTCAATAATTCCCTCAAAGTAGATGGTCTGTATATTTCCTGATATTTCTGTACTTATACTATCTCCAAACTTTCAAAATGATCACCATTGTAGTAAGTTCCAATTCATAAATCAATCAATCATCTCATGTGATCTAATTGTCTCCATGCATCCTAAATCACTTTGTCATGCTGCATTGGATTCTATCCTAATCTCTTATAAAACATCATTGTATACTATGAAGTCGCCAAATCCGTTTTATAAAAATCAATATCAGTGTTATAATTCCTCAGAATTCTCTTTACCTTATTGCTCATATGATTTATATGTTTTTCCTCAAATATTCAAGCTATTCTTCTCTTCTCAACTTTTCGGGTACATTTAATACATCATCAAATTGTGCTTGAATCACTCTAATCCTCAATACTATAATACTATCGAGGCGTTTGTTAACTCGAATAAATATTTCCAAAACTCCATAGGCCCATGATTAGTTCTCCTAATTCTTTAAAATAGCAAATTCCTCAATGAGGTAGTATTTCCTCACATCATTTTCAATCTTCCAACTGACTTACCTTTCTCTAATGATTTTCTCAATTCATTAAATTTTATCTGATTTCACATTGACTTATTCTACTATCTGCTCAATCATATTGATTTCTCCGTGTATTTCAACTTATTTGCAAAAGTAACTTCCTGCATTGGTACTAATACACTCATCAAAGTCTAATTCATATTTCCTGTGCATACTCTATCTCTTATGCTTGAGTCTCCACTAGGGATATGACTCCAATATTTACCTTTGGTTCATTTCATATTCTTTTCTGTTTTGCTCTTTCGTTGATCATTCATAATTCTAATCTATTCAACTTAATTCAATGAAATTCTCTTTTTCAAAAGATGATTCTTACTACTGTCATCAATACTGTTCAACATCGATCAACTGCCATCATCATCCAAAACATTTCAGTCATTCCAATACTTAGATTTGTAGTGATGGTAGCTTAATCAAAGTACCCTTCAAATCACTCCAAAAGTTCTCATTGTTAGTAAATAATTAAATCTACAAGTCTGTAAAAAGTAGGTAGAGCATATCCAATAATGCTTCTTGAACGTTAATGATAAATTCTAACATGCTTATTGCAGACAGACATATAAGTCAAAAAGAGTAATCATCTAAGTATATCTACTTTTGACATATTGATAAGTAGAAATGATAAAATATTTTATACCCTATTTTATATTATTTACATAACACAATTAGGTTAATTTATTGCATTAACACATTTAGGATAAATTATTGCATTTTCTTATTAATTATTTAAGATATTTAATTTTATATTTTATTTATAAATATATAGTATTAAGTATTTTTCATAAGTTTGATGGATTTAAAATAAAGAAACAACTCAATAAACAACTCAAAAATAGCCCAAAACTAGCCCATTTCATCGGCAGAAATTAGCTGGATAAAATGCCAAAATAGTAGCAATACTTAGCAGCCAGAGAAAAAAACCTAGCAAAATGAAACAACTAGAGAAAATGCATAGTAGAAGAAGCAGCCAAAACGCAACACAATAAACAATAGTAGAAAAACACGCCAATAGTAGAAATTCCCCACCTGACCTCTCCATCTTAAAAACCCGATGATATCTATATCAAATATCTTCAAAATGAAGAGATAAGAAGGAAATTTGGGAGATTTCAATAATGAGTGATAGTTGGGATTATTTTTGTGATCCTATAAAAATGCAACAGCTTGGGAGGAGAAAGCAACAAGCAATTATGTGAAAAAGGGAAATCTCTATGAGGTTTGGCACCCTTCCAAAGCTGGTTGAAAATAGGAATTGTTGAAGGATGTTTGGGGATAAAAGGAACTAATTTCCACTTGTTTTGAGCTGCTTCAAGGTCAATGGTAGAAATTCTCAAATCTTGAAAGAGCTGGGGTGAGGTCTGTGAAGTGGAGCAAGCCAAATGAGTTTCCTAAAGCCTTATTCCCCTTGTTTTTGATTTACTATGCTTGAGTTATGATTAATTGTTAAATTTTTAGTTTAGATATGCAATCTTGAGTATTTAGGATGTCATTTTTCTATATCAATTCAAGCTATTGCGAGATGATTTAACAATATCCAATTTTTATTGTTTTTATTCATGTTTTTATTTGTTTGGATAAATTCTTGATCATTTGAATATACTAAGTATAATTAGTGATTCATTTATGGGCTGGAATTTGGATGTTCGTTGGACAAATTTTGGTTATTAAATGCATTTTCTTGTGCTTAACGTGTTTTGATGTTAAAATTGAGTTGGTTTGATTTCTAGGAGTGAAAAAGAACAAGTAGAAACTAGCTAGTTAGTTATCTACAATCAACTTGTTAAATTTCCCAAATTAGATATGTCTAAATTGCATGACTAAAATAAAATTTAAAATATGCTTGTTCATTTATGAATATTATATTAGTTTATGTTTTATTTCTTTGATTTCTAGACTTGATTTGAATGGCAACCCCCCTTTGTTTATATGTATTAGATTAGCTAAATTCATAGGTTTTATGATTATGATTGTTTTGGTTTTGAATTTTTCCAAAATTCAGCTCATTGATAGGTTAAACTTATATATGAGGATAACTGGATGATTATGGATAGTTTAACTAAAATTCTTTTGAAGCATGATTACAGGTGTTATATTTAACATAGTCAAAGTGGGATTATTAATCCTAAGTTGTCAATTGGAGTGGCGCTTTTAATAAGTGATTAGATGTTCATTTCTACATAACTTTCAGTTGATTAAAGTGAAACTTTCAACTTAACTTCTTGTCAATAACTAGGATTACTTTCCTAAAGGTTTAAAATTGAACATAATGATTGATTCATAACAAAATGACACTACAAGAAAAATTAGTTTCACTAACTATTATTAATAGTTGCTAAAAGTAAGAAAATGGTTGTTAAAAGTTATAGCGGCCAAAATCGGGTTGGTCACAGGTGGTCACTATAGGTTTGTTACTAAAAGTGCTTAGTGACGAGTTATTACGTTGGTCGTTAAAAATGCATTATTAACAACTATTTAAAATTAGTCACTAAAGATAGAATTATTAACGACCTAATTTATACTTGCTAATGTAAAATTTTATGGTTGCTGTAATGTTAGAATGGTTGCTATAGTTATGCATACTGCGACCAAATTATTTTTGTTGCTAAAAGAATAATCTTATAGCAACCAAGTCAATGGTTACTATAGCTATTCATACTGCGACCAAATTATTTTTGTTAGTAAAAAATAATCTTATAGCAACCAAGTCATTGGTTGCAGTTATTTTTATCTGGTTGCAACAAATGGTGTATCAAATTTCTTTTAGTAACCATGTTGTGACGACGTGATGCTGTTGCTAAAAATTTACTTTTAGCAATCAAATAATTTGTTGCTATAGTTTTAATATCGTCACAAATTGTATTATATTTACTATAATTTATCAACAAAAAATTAATTATTGGTCACTAAAGTGTATGTGTTAGCCAAAAAAACTTCGTTGTAAAAATAATTTGGAATATTGCCGCACTTCATATTATGGATCACTCTAGATAATATATACCTACAAACGAGATAAGCTAGACACAAGTAGATGGTGTTATTGTTACTGTAGCTGGTTACAAATAACACATATCTTTAGACTTATCACCATCTTGCGAGTTGAACGGCGAGAAAACCAACACTCAATTTGGAACAAAGCAGTTGAAGCTTGGCCTTCGGTGGAGCTATACTCAAAAGGTGCATAATATGATCCTCAGTGGATATGTAACACTCATAATTCAGCCTCCGACAACTTTGTCCCTCGTAAAATGAAAATCAATCTCAAGATGTTTACACCCTGAGTGAAAAATAGCCGATAGTACTGAGCATAGCCAAGCTAACAGATAAGAGGTTGCAGCCATTGAATTTCAGATACCTCTTTGAAAGAGGGAGATAATTAATGTGTGTTTCTTGTGAGAACCACGTGAAATTAAATTGTTTCCAACCAATTTGATTTGAATTGCACAGTCTCCCATTATTTATATTGAAGATAATGCTTCGAAAATGGAAAAGTAGTTATCATATTTATTCTTTAGTTATTTAGTATCCTTGAGTTAATTAATGAAAATCATTAAACCCAGGATTCATAATTATCACCACATTCATTAATTCTATCTTTTAATTATTTCTATAAATAAGTAGCAAAATAGACTGTCTCATATAGAAAAATAAAAGCCTCCATTTTTTGTCCTATTTTTTATTATTCTCATGCTCCAATTAGTTCTGGTATTAAGCCTTCAAAAGGAATTATTCTATTTTGTGTTTTGAGAATGCTAACCATTTTCTGATCTAATTTCTTATTATAAACACACTAACAATTATTATCAAACATAATAAAATAACCACTATCCATCAATTATGTAACACTTAACAAATTATGAGCTGAATTAGGAACATATTGTACAGGATAGAGGAGTTCTATATTATTGTGGGAGGTTTTGATGACAATTATACCTTTCCTTCCAATTGCATGGCTTACTATCTCCGAGGCAAACTTCACCCTTTTGTGACTTATCAAGCTATTTAAAAAATGAAAATTTCCCAAATATATAATTGGAGCATCCACTATCCACTGTCTACATACCATACTCCATTAGAAGCATCAATAATAGAAGAATAAGCCATAAGGAAATTACTCTCTTCTCCAACTTTCTCCATAGAATTAGCTTGCTTTTGCTCGTCTCTCTACTTATTCTAACAATTAGCCTATTTGCATCCATTTTTTTTACAATGGTTGTATTGTATTGAACTTTTGATATGTCTCTATTCACTAGATTGTTCTTTACTTTTTCCATGATCACGACCTTGAAAGCCACCTTTACCTTGTCTACAGCGTCAAAAATTTTCTAGTTTTTGTTTATACAAAGACTTGCCTTTTACCCACAAGACCTTCTCTTTAACTTTTTCGTAAGAATCATTGACCTAACTTTATGGGCTAATAAAGAACTCATTAAGTCATTAAAAGTAAAGGCTGATTGTAGCACCTCACTCTCGCAGAACACGTACCCAACATCCTGAGTGATATCCGAATACGTACCCCACAAGGGTGACATTCTAGAGCAGTCACAACACTCATTTAATCATGACATCATCATTTAATGAGTAATTGACACAATATTTAAAAACTGAATTCCTTAGTTCATTTATTAAAAATCGAATATATACATTGTAGCACTTCATATTTCATCCCTATATGTACATTATCAAAACTAAATACAAAACACGCTACACATATGAAGAATTATACATAAATTCTATTTAATCTTTCAATCTCAGCTGACTTACCTTTGAGCCATTTCTTCTTTCCAAAAGTACAAGAACTATGCTTCTTGTAGAGTCTCTCTGTCACTAGTGTCCTCTTTCAGTCCTAAAATGTTAACGTTACAATTTTGGTGAGTTTTGCAAACTCAATGCGGTAACCATCCTCGATGGTTCACTCAATTCATACATCACATCAATACATACAATCACATAATTCACGTCATTTTATTATCATCATATAGCATCACCTAACACTTTATTCACAATTCTCACGTTTTTCATTCAAATACAAGTCAACAATACATTACAATCATTCAAACATACATATTAAATGTATATGCAATGCTCATAAGACTCATTTATGATTATTACGTTGTTGTGACCGAGTACCTATATCTGCCCCGTATCTATTTTGCATACCAGGTTCATTGATAACTATTCCTTATCCGTTGGGGATACAGGGTTCATTATAGATAGCGAGCCTTTGGATCTTAATCACATTCTGATCTTTAAGCTCATTTTCGGTGGCTACTTAGGTCACAACTGTCATTATCTGCTCTTGCATTCATCTAATGAAATGCATCATATTCACATTAATATTTATCTTCAGACTTTGTCTGACATTCAACATATACGTTAAGAATCATTTATTTTGTAAAATTCACATACAAGGAACACTTCTAATATGTCATTCATTCATCAATCGCCTCGGACATTTAATGTCCGAAATCAGCACAATCACATTCACAATTTAATTCAATACAACATTTAAAACAAACAATTTATTAAGTGAGACCATCTAAGTTACTCATAGTTGCTTCAGAAAGCTATTGTCTCAAAGTCCCGGCAACGTTTGGATGTTATCGCTTAATATGCTCTTCTAAATCATGCAATACATACGCAATTACACACATAAGAACTTTGCACTATTATAAGTATTCATTTATACACAAATGTGCATATGGATTATGTACAATATATATTCAATGACAATTTCGAGTATGTTTCCTTTATTCACTTCACATTGTCATTCAAATATCAAAACTCACCTAAGTCTAGTTTGAGCTTAGGTTTATAACTTAACAAAACAAATTGAGTCTATGTTCATAACTCAATTGATCATTCCAGCTTTTTCTAGAAATAAATTTTCGGGTCCATTTTGCATGGTCATTAAGACAAGGAAAATGAAGTATTTAGACAACATCTTCTCTAAACAAATGTTTCCATATATATTAAGTTTCTAATGACACCAAGATAATACAATTTGGTTCAGTATTCTGAAAGTTGTACTCAAAATACTTCGGACTATTCTTAAACTACAATAGTACTCAGTATTCAACTTTGATCCTAACTTTAAAACTCTTAGAGATAGAATTAAAATTTGATTCCTTTATGAAATTTGTATCCATGTGTCTCTAATTCAATCTAAATTAAAAATCATTCCATTTGGAAATCTACATATCAACATATGGCCAAAATACTAATGACTATTCAATGAAATCACTTCACTTAACAAATTCCAGCTCATTTCATCTTAAATTCATCAATCATTCATTATCAATATTTTCCTAATGATTTCAGATGGCTATGAAATTTGGTGAAGAATAAATACAATGTGTAAGAAGTTTGTGGTCCAAATTTCAAGTCAATCGGATGTCCAGAGAAGAAGTTATGACTAAAAGAGTGAAGGGTGTTTAAAGTTGTCAAACAGCAGTATATCTTCACTGTCACGATTGTGTGTGTGCACGATCATGCACTTCCAATAGATCCTCCTATGTCATGATCATGCTTGTGCACGATTGTACAACCCTGTAATGACCCCTTGTGCACGATCGTGACTAAAAGGGGTCATTAAGGGGTTGCACGATTGTGCACAAGCATGATCATGAGTGCACTACCTCTTATTCAATCTTCATTCCAGCTCTTCTCAAAACAGACCTTCGGGTTAATTTGACATGACCATTTTGACAAGGAAAATGAAAGATTTAGGCAAAAAATTCTTCTAAACAATTGTTCCTTTATGTCTTAAGTTTCTAATGACACTAATTTCATGCAATTTGGTTCAATATTCTGAAATTTATACCTAAAATACTATAGACTATTCCCAAACCAAGACAGAATTGAATTTTGATTTCTTCATAAAAAAATATAGCCATATGTCTCTAGATTAATGTAAACTTAAAATCATCCCATTTAGATGTCTACAGATTAAGATATGGCTAAAATACAGACACATCTTCAGTGAAAACACTGCATCTACACATTTTCCAGCACCCTTCATCATTATTTTCATCTTAGTTCATCTCTTTTGCTTAGTCTATCTCTTCTACCTTATTTCCTCAATATTTCCTCTTCATTCCTACTTCGATTTCATTTCAATTTCAATCACAACCAAATCATACTCTATGTTTGATTATAATATCGAAAACAGAACCTGTCATACACGCATATTCACCATATTTTCTGCACTTCTCCATTTTCTTTAACACCATCATTTCATCTCCAACTATCACCTTAATCCTTCCTATTCCAAAACATCACATTACACTAGCCTTTTCCTTAACTCCTACTCACTTAAATCCATCTCTATAACACCCAAGGAGATTCACGTATAAGAACAGTGAAAATAGAGCATACACATATCAACTATTCATGAATTTATTGCACTCTTTTTATACACATTTTCAATGATCTTTCTATTTCAAACTCATCTTTACAACAACTCATGAAATATTAGTCATCAAAACACAAAAACAAAACATCAATATTCTCATTCTTCATCCACGATGCACATGTATAATGACCACTATTCTCATGATCATGTAATATCAATTAATCACCATATTTGTTTCATATTCATATTACTCATAAGAATTAACATGATACTTACTTGCTAAAACTCCAAATTCTTCAAAATATCAAGAAGCCCTAACTTCTTATGCAACCCGCTTACATCATCATGGAGATTGGGAGATTTAGGTTTCTTGTGGAAAATGAAGAAGACAACAAGGTGAGAGTAGCAAATGAAAGATAAGAAAGCTAGGTTTAACGTTGATGGAGGTTGGTGGGAAAATTTGTGGAAATGGAGAAGCTTGAAGAATAAAGCCACGAAGAAGGAAAAGAAAGCAAGAACAAACCAGTTAATGGTCTTTCAAGTAAAAATCGTGGTTTAAAGACTAGGCTTGTCACTTGCCATATGTCCAATTTCTATGAGTTTAAACTAGGTTCTCTTATTAAACTAGTCCAATCAACTCCAATTTCTACTCTAATTGTCTCTCAATTTTCAATGAGATATATCAACAAATCCCAAAGTCATTTATAAAATTTTCCACTATCATTTGACTCTTATTTCCACTACCATTTATCAATTGTCTTGCCACTTGACATTTTTCTTAGTCCAAAAATACCCAAAATTTCAAAATTTTCCTAAATTTCACCAAAAATTCTAAATCAGTAAGTATACTCTCCAAATCAATTTTCAACACATATAAACCACAATTCTTAATATAATCACATTTATAAATCAATTATACTGAAAAATGTCAATGAATGTATGTAGAATCATTTTAATGTGCAAAAATCAATATTCACGTGTGTGTGTATATTATATTATGCATGAGCATGAAATGCAATTTCTAACTCCTCAATAAACTCTCATGTACTATATTTTAGGGTTCTACCTTAACATAGGATACGGGATGTTACAATTCTCCCCTCCTAAAAAAATTTCGTCCTCGAAATTCTTCCCTGATTGTTCGAATAGGTAGGAATATTGCCTACTCATGTGCTCCTCTGTTTTCCAAGTTGCTTCTTCGCTCGAATGATTCTTCCAAAGGACTTCACTAATGGAATTACTCGATATATGGGGCTATCTTGCTGTGGTAGTATAATCCTTATAAAGAAAAAATTGCATGCTTGTTATGCTCATTGCTATTTAAATAGATATCCCAACCAATTTAAAGCTACATATTTTACTGTAGAGGAGGAGGGATCGGAATAGTGGAATCATAAACATCTAAGTTTCTAGAATATGATGTCTATGATGATGGTGGGGATCCTTCAGATGATAGTAGGGTGGATACTACAGTTATTATGTACCCGATACTTATACAGTTAGATATGGTAGATCTAGGTCTTTGTACTGTGCTTGTACAAGAACAAGAACTCATACTTGTACACACAGAAGTTCCTTTGGGTACAAGATCTAATGTAGTTGCATAGATCTACTAGAGTGAGACAACCTGCTATCCCATCTAGTAACATAGTAAATTTGGTGAATAAGACTATGATGTTAGACATGTTACAAATCCAGTTACTTTTACAAAAGCTATTTCTAGACCCAATACGAATTTGTGGTGGGATGTAATGAATGATGAGATGCAATTAATGAACCATAGTAAGGTTTAGGAGTTAGTTGATTTGTAGCAGAATTGCAAACCTATCAATTATAAATAAGTTTTAAGACCTAAAGGATTTCGGGATAAAGTTCAGTAGTTTATGGGCTCGTGCAATTACCTGATGGTTCACTAAAAAAAAGGTTGACTTTAATGTTACCTTTTCTCCCGTGTCCTTGAAGGATACATTTTGAGTGATTATGACAATTATAGCTCATGATGACATAGAGTTACATCAGATGACTGTCAAAACTACTTTCCTGAATAAAGACCCTTACAAAGAGGTCTATATGTAGTATAACCAGTAGCATTTCAGGATCCAGATGGACTTGACATGATTTGTACATTAAGCAGATCAATATATGGTTTACATCAAACCTCCCGAAAGTGATACCTTATATTTGATGAGGTTGTGACCTTTTTCAGCTTCACGAGGTCAAGGGAAGCAAAGTTATCTTCCTGTTATTGCATATGGATGATATATTGCTCACATTGAATAACTTGACCATATTGCATGAGTTTAAGTAACTTTTTTCCAAGCATTTCAATATGAAGGACCTTAGTTAAGCATCTTTTGTCATAGGTATGCAGATTTACTGAGACAGATCTCAACACTCATTAGACATCTCACAGAGTGCATACATTGAGCGAGTGCTACAGGTTTAATATGGCAAACAGTAAACCTGCCGTAGCACCTATCTATCACAGTGAGAGATTATCGGCATAGTATCCTAAGAACAAAGTAAAGAGAGAGGTTATGAATAATGTTCCATATTCTAGTATGGTTGATAGCCTAATGTATGCTCAGGTATGTATTAGGTGGGACATTGCATTTATTTTTAGACTATTTGGTCAATATATGGTTAACTTAGGTATAGATCATTGGAATGTAGTTAAGAGAATGTTGAGATACTTAAAGGGAACTAAGGATTATATGTTAACATATGGAAAAGTCAACAGTCTAAAACTCATAGTGATTTAGATTCAGATTTTAGCTATGTTTCCAAATGATCAAAAGTTCATTTAAGGTTACATTTTTATGTTTGCAAATGGTACAATGTCATGGAAGAGTGTCAAGTAGACACGGGTGACTTCCTCGACCATGTACAGACGGTTTAGCTCAGAAACTGAATTTTTGAGTTGTTTGTGGTTGATTCAGTGGCTAGAACCATTTGTGTTGGACCCCGAACTTTTGGTGAAAATTAGAAATAGGAAAATGAGTTTAAATGAGAAAGAAATTGGTGAGAAAATTTATGAATTTAAGAAAGTTTGATGAAGTTAAGAACAATTTATGAGAAAAGAATTGTTTAGTTTTGAGGACTTCAATATTTGAGTCGAGTTGTAA
>JANITX010160882.1:0-14430 GCA_027564395.1 Erythroxylum ulei
AAAACTTCAATCTAAAGTTCCAGAAACAACATATTAACAAACTCTTTCTCTCAATCGATCATCTAATCTATTCAACCAAAACCAAGCTTCTCTAACCTCACATGCATGCATTCATTTCCCCTGAAAACATCATTTACATCAACAACAGAACTCATTTTAACATAACTTACTTGAATCTGCTACGAAATCCAGTAAAGAACAGATTAACTCAGCAAAAGTTCCAAGGTTCTCATTCGGTGTCTAATTGATTCTTCCTCGATAACACGCGCAGTGTATTTTTCCTAAGTCAAACCCATACTCGTGTAGGCTATGCATGCCTTACACGTGTTCTGCCAATGCTCATGTTTTTTTTTCAAAACATTAACGTTTTACCTACCAAAAAACATTAACGTTTTGGAAAACACTTTACATATCTTTTATTTCTCCACCACTAAGATTCACATGCAAAATCATAAATCAAAGGATTTTTTAAGGTTGTAATGTGGACAAGGGTTAAGGTGAGATATATTTGGATAGTGTAGTGCAAAAGCCATCAAAACTAATGAAACAAGAAAACATTCAATAGAATATCAATCACAAAAACTAACACTCATTTAAAATTGGGTACTATCAGCTTTGATGAATGTAAAAATTGTGTTCCACACCTTAGATTCAAGCCCTCACAGTATAAACCATATGAAGTATAGCCAATTAGAAGGGATCACTCATAAAAATTAATGATAAACAATACATTAAAAATATAAAAAGTGATCATTCAAAACAACATCTAACTCATATGTATCAAATTCAAATCACCCATTCCATAAAAACTTTAGAAGGAGAAACTAATCATGAATAACTTTTCAAAACAATTGCATTTCCTCCTTGATACTTTTATTTTAAAATATTTTCCCTTCCTTTTTCTTTTTTTCTTTTCTCTTTTTATTTTTTTGTTTTTTTAATAAAAATTGAAAAAAGTTACATCAATATTGGAACCCATTGATAAGACATAAAATCACATCCTAAAAAATTATAACCAATCCATACATGTTCATACCCCCACGCTTACACTTTTGTACATCGACAACCATCAACAATCAACAAATGTTCCACTAGCTTTAAGGCGTGGGTAGGACATTTTGTTAGGCTTAAGGCATGTAATGTGGTTAACATAAAAATAAAAGGCAATTAAAGCTTAAGGGGGCTTAATAAGGGAAAATTCACATAAATAGGGAGGATATTTGGCTAATAAATTATTAAAAAAATCCTATATCATTTTCAGGTTAATGCATGTAATAAAAATGTGGTCTTGAATAGAAAATCAAAGAAAAGTTAGGATGTACATATCTTGAAGGTCACACACTAACAAAAGACAATGAGATTGATATGGATGTGTCAGTCCATAAGAACTCAAAATCTCACTGGCTTGTATCTGCCACTAACACTACTCTTCTAAAAATAATGTATATTGACCAATCACAATAGTAAAAGTACATCCTCAAGTTGCCATGAATTTTTCTAGTTAATTCACTCTCTAATCATGAGTATATAGTCCTAAAAGCAATAGAGAAAGATATAATATGTGTTTGTTTGTATTGATTCTCTCTGTTTTTATTTGAAAACTTACAAACATGTAAGAAATAATCAAAATTAAAAAAAAACACATTCATATAAGAAACAAACAACTTAAAAGCACGCATGCATATCTTAACAAATGCAAAAATGTAAGGAAAAGAAATAAAATTCCCTTGGGTTGCCTCCTAAGTAGTGCCTTTATTTATTGTCGTTAGCTCGACTCCTTGTTTTCCACATCACATGACAAAGTTATGATCTTTAAATGTCACAACTTACGCTTTCCACTTGAGGTAATTTAGGATAACACCTGAGTAAATGGCCCCTCACGTTCAGTGTCTTCCTAATCTTCAAACTTTTAATCTTTACTAAGTCCTTAAACTGTTGAAATATCTTGAATATCTCTTTACCCTTTGCTCCTCATTTAATTTCTCTAACCTACTAGGTAAAGGTGAAGGATTAGTGTTAACAACAATAAAGGACTTAGCACTCACCTTCGAGCTAAATGATTTATTCTTTTCTCCCTCAAACTCCTTCTCCATTTCTTCTTCACAAGCAATCTCTTAAGTATTCCTGTCAAGATTCTCAAGCTCTTTTCTATTCCATAAGTTTTCCGAACTAACGTTCCTTGGGCACACCTCGAGTTGAGATGGATGTTTCTCTTCACTTGATGATTCCAAGTGGTTGATAGTTCCTGCAATTTATCCCATCTAACTTACTGATGTCGGGAATTAAGACATTACATCTTGTTGGAAACGTTTTACATTATGATGAAATTATAGAGTATTAAAAGCAATAGCATTAACAAAGTCTTGTAAAATAGATCCATACATGTTTAGCCTCTCAAATATTGATTTATATTAAAAATTAGGGTTTTGGGGAGTCACATTGTTTGATACACGACCATGTATCAAATCGCATAAGTAAAAAAATCTAGAAATTGTGAAGACACATGGTTGGTTAAATGACTGTGTAACCAACCGTGTAAGTTAAACATGTATCTTCGAAATGAATACACGACTATGTGAATATATACACGGTCATGTATCTTCCAAATCATCTTGATAACTTCATTTCCTTGGATTTTCTTGTCCCAATTTCACCCCAATCTATTTCCTTCTTGTTTCACAAGGACAACTGAGTTTAAACATCAAGAAGATTGTGCTTTTAACTCATTTTATCTTTTATGCTACCAAATTGTACCTAAAATCAAATATGAACAAAAATGAGTTTCTTAAATATTTCATAACATTAATCACTAAATGTTGTGGGATAAATGTATAATCAATTAAGCATATATCATGTACAAATTTAGGTGAGATAAACCTTATAGCTATTATTTTGAATTGATTATACAATTTAATGTAAGATATAGTTTTCTTATGAATTATTCATATTTTGTTATTATGTTGGATTAAAGTAATGAGTTTAGAAGATTCAACTTCAATTTTTATATCTAAATATTAAAATAGCAAATGCAAAAGACCATATATATATTATTAGATTAAAGGATGAATAACAAGATTTGCTTGGAATATTAAAAATAGGACCATATAAAGCTTGTGGATTAGGTTTAAACCAATTGTGGGAAGTCAAAAAAGGAATTAATACATTCTGAAGGGTTTTAATTTGAAAAAGATCTCAATCAATCAAGTTAAAGATAGGAATTGTGTGTCTTGAGAATAACATATAGTTTTTTCCAAAATTCCTACTAACTAGGATTAAACATTAAATTAGGATAAATTACAGTATAAGAAGGTTCTTAAGGGATTCTTCATCTTAATCTAGTTATTTCCTAGTTGTTTTGGTTTTTAGCTATTACATTGAATGGTTATTTCTTATTTGATATTTTATTTTCATTAATTTCCCTTTTCAAAATTAATCATTTTTCATTAAATTAGATAATAGAAAGATGGTTAGCACTAATACCTACAATTTCATGGGATAAACACTCACACTCACTAAAGCATACTATAAATATGATAGGTACAATTACCTTAGTGATTTCTTTTAGTATTCTTTAATTTTTTAAGATATATAAAATCACATATCAACCAAGTTAAGGATTAAGTGTCTTAGCTCTTTTACAGAAGAAGAGTTATTAGTGCAATTTCATAATTTTTTTCTTAAGTTGTTAAAGGTTGAACTCTTTATGCCATGTTGTTATGTGATTTCAATCCCTCTAGGAACTATAAGCTTAACAATTTTATTGCTATTTCTCATGTTGAGCATAGCATTGAAAAAGAAGCTAGTACTTTTATCTCCATTTTTTTGGTACTTCTATCTCTATTTGTGAGCCAATTTACTTAACATTCAATCTAGGGAAAGAATTACTAATGTTAAGAGTTTTGATGAACTTTGTCATGTATTGTTTCTCTATCAACTTTAATATGGTATCTTGAGCATTGATGTAAAGTTTTATTTATGGTTCCTGAAGTTATTCTATGGTCTCCTAAATAGCCTATTGATTTTACATGTCATTTCTTTTGTTAAGTTTTCTAATCTCCTTTTGAATTGCTTATAGTTCTTTAAATAGATAAATGACCTAAAGGTTGAGATGTTTTCATTTACTCCTTTAAGGATATCATTTTCAAAACTTGAACTTTAGGTAGATAACTGTTCAATCTAAATGGAGTTCCTTTACTTTCATTAAGGTTAAAATTTTCAAATCTATTGAGAGTGAAGTTACGTTGATATGAAATGGATATATCCATAAGAAAAGAGGCATATTAAAATGTGTTTTATTAAATAGCAAAGCTTAAATATAAGAGGAGTTAACATGTGCTTTATCTTTTTTTTCTAATAAGCTAATGCACTTTTTGTTTATTGCTTCATATCAAGTTATTCTTATCATATTTTTGATATTTCATTTAATTTAGCTCTAGTAATTCCTCATATTATCATTGGTATTTCTCTTGCTTAAGACCCCTCTTATTCATTAGCTTACAAGGTGTTGTTGAAATCTTTAAGCACTAACCATAGTAGTTAGATGTTCCTTTAGATGTCAATGAAGTCTTTCTATAGAGATTTTCCTTGAAAAGTATAATAGGCATCACAAATAAATGTAATATACATACTACTGAGAGATCCATTTAGTGATATTTTCAAATGAATAAATTGATAAGTGGTTTTAAAGTCCATAACTTGGATTTCCTTAGGATGATTAGAAATCATGATTCTCTATTAAAGTGAGCATAATGATTGCTAATTGTATACCAACTTTTGATTATAAGCCATAGCCCATCCTCTAGTTTCTTAGCTTTAAGTTTGGTCTTAATTATTCTAATAGTAATGTGTGTTTTTTTCTTTCATGTAATTAAAAAACATCTATTATTTATTGGGGAAATTTAAGACCCTCAAGTTCCATACTATTATTGATATTAAAGTTAAGTAATAGGATTGATAGGAGCTTTATATCTTGGCTTTTTTATCAGGTATCTTCCTTGTGGTGCATAAGCCATCATCTGCACTCTTTTGTAGGGATTAAAGAGAAGCTACCATTTTGAGCAAGTACTTTATACTTCCTTTGACCAAAGTCTTCAACAAAATTTATTGAGTTTTAAAGGAGTGTTATAATGCTAGCTCTGATAGCTTGAAGAATTGATTTAGAGCTTCTATATGAGTTTAACAAATTAGGTTCTTAGTTGATAATTTTTAGCTTAAGGAGATGTTATAAAATAATGATCTCTTTTATACAAGTTAAAAGATGATTGCAATGGTAATACTAGCTGATTTAGACCTTAATTCTTTCCCTTGGATGTCAAATCAAAAATAAAATCCAATGATTGCAATATAGGATGCAACCTCGAGACGTCTTACTTAATTGAAACCTAACGAATGGACCTAAGCTAACTCATATGCCATGAAATGCAAGCTAAATTAGTAAGGAAGGGGGTTTTGATCTTTGGAAACCTTAACAAAATTAAATGGAATTGTAAGAAAAATTTTGTAAAAAGTATTTTTGGATTTTGAGAATAAAAATGGAAAGATAAAGACAATGATTAAATGGTGATAGCATCCTCTTGAAAATGAGCTTGGTATCATAGCTCAAAATCAATTTTCGATGGGAGTGTAAATCACTAAGTTTCAAATGGTAAACCTTAAAGAACTCTTTAAGTCCAAGGTCTTAATCAATGAACTCCATTTCTTAAGACCTTTGTTAAATCCCCTTGGTGTGTGTAGTGGTAAGTCAATGCAACAAGTCACTTTGGGATCTCAAATCAACTCAATATCAAACACAACTATGCAAGATAAAAGAGATTCAATAAGATCACAAAATAGACATATATGAGACTTCATATATTTAAGCTCAAAGTTCTACATCAATAAATCCAAACCACACATTGAATATCCAACACCTAATTAAACTCTAATCAAGAATGTTCAACTATAAATTACAAATCCTAAACCTAGGAGTTCATAAATCATAGTTAAACATAGATTAAGCTACTCCCCTTTTAAGCACATTGAACTCATGCCATCGCTACATCTTCACGAGGAGAAGAGATGCCTAGCCACTCATAGCTCTAAGCAACTTAACAACCGAGAAGCAACCAGAAGATCCCATGGGAGCAACCGACAGTGGAAAGTGAGAGAAAATGGTATGGATGAGAGAAGACGGTGGTGTATTGTGTGAAGATGGAGACAGATGATGGAAAATTGGTGAAGGTGTCGGCAAATGATGTTTTTCTTTGCAGAGTGTTGGCTCTCGTTTGATGCTTCTTATTAGCCTAAAATAGGTCTTTTTCATCAAATGGGTCGATGGATTGGGTTGCACAGTGGGTTACTTTGCCAAAAATGGTCCGGGTCAGTGCTGATTCAATGGTTTTGCAGCGGCGAGAGGATGCGTTTACCGCGGCGAACTTTTCCCGAAAGGTTTCTTCAGTAGATATGTAGGTTTCGCTGCAGCGAACTTACCTGTTGGACTCTGTTGACTTGTTGACTTGTGCTCTTGTGCTTCACTCCTTAACTCTACTTCTTGAACCTCCTACAATGACATATAGTAGTTTGCAGTATCAATTGTCCCAAGAAAGTCAACTTAGCATAATTACTAATTATTTGTAACAATTTTACCCTCAAACTACATTAATACAAGGCTGGCACTCAAGAATTAAATTAAGCACAAAATCCGAAAATAAGAGCCAAGAAACATAATAAAAACCATGAAATTGTCACCAATTGTTATAGAAAACTTGGGTTCAATCACATTCCTATATTACTACCATTAAAAAATAACAACATATACATAAACTTAAATTTTGGAAAGGAATATTTCTAGCAAGATAGTAAGATAATTTGATTTCTAAATGATTAGTTAATTTAACTTCTCTATGTTTATATTTGACCTAAGGTAATTTGACAAAACATATTTGACCTAAGGTAATTTGACTTCTCTATGATTATATTAAAATGGCTTTTAAAATATGCCTTGATTTATGAGAGTATACTCATTACTTAACATAATGTGAAATTGTAAATGCTCAAGTAATGAATTTTCTTTTTATATATTCATTTTTGCAATGAGTATAACCAAAAGAAAGATATCAGATAAAATATATTTAGACATGCTGATGATTGACTATTGAATTTTATAACTATGTAATGATGTTATATACAAAAACTTTAATTTTGACTATTAAGTTATTAATTTAATTTTGAAATATGTCTTTATTTATTTTTATAGATAAATGGAGAGAAGTTTAAGTTATTATGATAATTCAGTCACTTTAGGAAGATTAGACAATTTAGGTTAGGTTTATGCAATATTGGTTCTTGGTGTAAAGGATCATACTAATTATTTGTACTGAAAAAATTATAAAAGGTGGAGAATCACCAAATTAAGGAAGCATTTAACTAGGATCAAAGGTGATGTGAAGCCTTGTAAGAAAATTAGCTATGAAGTGAAATGACATATGGGAACTTTGCTTGAATAGTATCCAAATGAGAAAGAAATAAAACAAAGATTGAACTATAAAATTAGTAGTGGAATTTCTTTTTTTATAGTTAGGGTGATTTAGGCAGTGTTAAAGGTGTTATTTCTATCAAACAAGAAGAAATTGCTACACTTGATGTAAGTAAGAGTAGAAGAAAATTGTTTAAATTTTTTGATTCATGAACAACTTTTAGAGCTTAACCTTCAATTTGTCTTTAAAATCTAAATAAGCTACATATAACAATGCCTATATGGTTATATAAAGTAGGTATAATATTTAATATTGTTTACTCTTATTATTACTAGCCTATAGTGGATGTTTTTGCCTATTACAGTATAGGATATAAAGCTCCCTCAATTGATGACTACAAAGTTAATCTTCTGGGTAACTAAGTTTGTGAAATAAAAAAACTATTTGAATCAAAGAAGAATGACTTTGACAATTTATGAGTATTCAATCATACGTGATAGTTGAAAAATATAAGATATGATCTTATTATGATTTTTTATTTATTCTACTAAAAGGACAATATTTTGGAAGTCTATTGATGAATTTGGACTTGTCAGAAATGATGATACTCTATTTGAGATATTAATGAAGTAGTAAATGAAGATGGGCCTGAAAATATTATAGTTTATTACCAATAATTATTCTACTCATAAAACAACTAGGAAAAGGTTGAAAAGTATGCATAATTCTTTTTATTAGACTCCTTATGTTGTATATTACATTGACTTAATGTTGGAAATATAAAAGATGCTAGATATTTTCCTATCATTTATGAAACTATGAACAAAGCAAGAAAAATGACTAAGTTTATCTATAATTGTGCATGGTTTTTGAATTTCATAAGAAAGGGTTTCGCTAATTATGAAAATTTATGTTATCCTGCCCTTACAAGATTCGTAACTCATTCTTTATCACTTTAGTGTTTTGTTTTATAGAAGGAGTGAAGAAAAAATACTTTTTGAAAATGAAAAATTATAGGAAGTTTTATATGGACTTACAAGAAATTTAGACCATAATAAGAGTAACAACAAGACCCAAGCCCCTTTTTAAACCTCAAAGTAACCTTAAACACACTATTTACTGATAGTTGTAGGTTTCATGATGTTTTAGTAGGCATTTTAGTATATTTTTAGTGGTCAATTAATTAATTCATACATGTTTAGGGTTAGAATTGTGTTAGTTGGTTAGATATTTGTGTTTTGAGTATTTTGTGGGTTAGATCATGCTATTGAGCTTTAATATTATGTGTTTTTAAGTGACTTGATGTGTTTGCTAGTGTTTTAGATCAAATATCGAAGAATGGAGAGAATTTGGAGGAAACCCGAAGCAAGACCTAGGGCCACGATTGTGGCATATAGGATATGATCATGACAAAAGCTTAGTGGGTTGATCGTGACAACAAATATGAATCAGCTTCCAAAAAGTGACTTTTTGAGGGATATTCTAGACTTTTAGGCTAGGGTAAACCCTAATGTTTGCCTTAAATGGAAAAATATATAAATATATTAGAAAGAAACCTAATTTTGGGAGCTCCATTTTCTGCCACTTTGAGAAAGATCTGAGGGGAAGAAAGAAGAAGAGAGAAGGAGAAGAAAGGAAGAAGGAGAAAAAGGGTTGCAGTGCTGCTATCTTCCTGATCTTTTCTGACCCTTCGAAGTGAAGTTTCATTTCATCTTTATTGTTCTTTCTTTTGAATGTATAAGATGGATTTGATAATGACAGATTTGGGTTTAATGATGATGTTATAGACTTCTTTAGGAATTTGTTCTTGAATCAATGTTAATGTGATTTCTTTTGATGTTAATACATTAGGTATTGTGGTTATTTCTTGTATTTACATGCTTCAGTAACAAATCGAGAGAGTGAACTAATAGAAAAATGATTAGATTGGGTAATGAGAGTTAAACAATCTAATAGATCACGTAAATAATCAAATCAGGAATTTATACGAAGAGAAATCTTGTGTGAGGACCCAATAGTCTATTAGAAGGCTTAAGATCTAATTGGATGTGTGGGTTTTTTATTAATTGAGAGACTGCAAATTTCATAATTCAATTAGGGGTTGTGATTTAGGGTTTAATGATTATAACTCGAGAGAGAGTAATCCACTCTTTGAAAGTCTAGGATTAATACCGTATTAACTTAAAAATAATCATGTTAGCATTTGATGATAGGATAAATCTCCCTTCCCATAATCGACTAATCTTCCTTATGTGATTTCCATTGTTAATTTGGTAGTGCTCAATTTGATTCCTTGTGTGTTAATTTTACAATTTAATTTTAATCAATTCATATTCACGAATTTACTTTTCTGTTTAGTTTTTAATTTCTTTCCGATAATCCTTATAGGCCTTAGAAAACTTAGAATTAGATTAGTTCTAGTGGGATCGACACCTTTAATACTACAAGTTTACGACTTGTATACTTATGGATATTGAGGTTTTATTAGAAGTAAAACTTGCTTAACAAGTTTTTTTGGCACCATTACCAAGGAGTTAGTAGGATTAGTTTAATTCTTTTAGTCTAAGGAATTTTCACCACCTCTTGTGATTATGGTATCCAATCACAAGAAATTATGTAAAAAAGAAAACAAGGAAAGAAAGAAGAGAAGGAAGGTTGGTCGCAAACTAGAAGACACATCAATTTGGACATCACAAGGCAACAATGATGAATCTATAAAATTTAAATGATAAGAAGAGATAGAAAGAACGACGGAGGAAAGACATTATAGGGAGAAAAGGACCTTTGGGGACTTTAATTAGGTATAACTTGGTCAGGGAAGTCATCATCTTTATTTAAATACGATAATCTGGGTTGGCAGAACTACCTAGATTTCTGTTGGTCTAACAATGTAAGGACTCACATGGGATGTCAAGACCTATTAGGATTTTAATAAGATGAGTCCAATTCATGGGATTCTAAATTAGAAAAGATCATGGATAAGCTCATGAACATGCAAGAGGCTTAGAAGAGATTGAAAGAGAAGTTTGAGCAAGTAACGGAAGACTATGCCTCTTCTATTCACAACCTAGAGATTCAAATGAGACAACTTTCCTGTGAATTCTATAAGATAAGTGTGGAAAACTTTCTGAGCAATATGTAAGGACACCCAAGAGAACAGTGTAAGGTTATCACATTTAGGAGTGGGAAAGAGCTAGAAGCACCAACAGAAAAACAAGCTGAATCCTACCTTGTAGAAGACCAAGATAAGAAGAAGCAGGGTGACTCATTCAGGAAAATTGATGTGGTCAAATCTTTAAAGGAGCCAGAAGAAGAAAAACTGATGACAACGAATTTAGAGCTTGAAGCAGATACAAAGGTATCTATTCATGAAGTGAAAGAAGAAGAAGAGATGAGGTTGACTGAAGAAGAATAAGAACATATCACCCTCGTATAGGACAAATTGCTGAATTCACTAGAATATTCAGGGAGTTTCGTTATTCCTTATTTTATTGACAGTTTGTAAGTAAAAACACATTGCTAAACTTAATTGATTATCTTAATCTTATTAACATTGTCCTTTTGATTATCTTCCAACATGTAACTTATTTACAAGCTACAAAGCTAAAATTAGGCAACACGAGTGGATCCAAGCCACTCATAATTGATACTGACTGAGTTTTGAAAGATGTAAGTTCAAGCTAAATACCATAACTTAGCACGTTTAGTAGTTAGATTTAAATTGAAGTGCAATTAGATTTGTTTTAAATTCTATAAATAAGTCTTAATGATTTGGAATGGGTTAGATTACTAATTCTCTTACTCTCATTAAATAAGATAGGAAAACAATCTTGGGCCTAAATGCAGTTGGTCTCAGACTCCAAGGCAATCACCACCTCAATCTCCATAACGAGTTCTTATGCTCTAACCCTTGTCTTTTTATTTATTTTATTTTTATATTTTTCCTATCGTTTTGTTTTATTCCTACCTTATGTGACATTTGTTCTTCTCATAATGAGAAAAATGTGTTGTCTTTTGCATTGTATGTTTTTAACTTGATTGTGAATTTTGCATACCATATGCTTGTTAGACACCCCACCCTCGTGAGTCACGGGCCCGACGTCCTAAACGACATTTGAACGCGTATCCTACAAGGGTGGTGTGCCTCCGCTAGGAAAAACACCAAAACAACTCACTTCTCTTATTTCTGAACATATTGTGGCTCTATGTCTCTACTTTACTTAAAGACAAGAATCATCGCATTTAGAGATCCCATTACTAAGTTATGGCTGAAAGACTCGAACAAGGTTTTGACCTCAATAATATTGCACCTGACTTGGGGCCATTAGCATAACTTTCATATGGGATTTCAGATTTAGATCATCTTAGGACGTCTTGATAGAAGGCTCCAAGATCTACAACTTTCATGAAAACCTCAGAGTTAGATTTTATCGTTTGAAGGGTCAAAAATGGAGCAGACGATAGCAAGAAGTAGAGGAACCAAAAAACAGACGAATGCAGGAAGCAGACGAATCAAGAAGCAGACGAATGCAGAAAGGCAGATGACTGCGGAAAGTATACGAATCAGAGTCAACTTAAGACGAAGCAAAGTCAACTTAAGACGATGCAACTCTTAAGACGAATGGAGTCAACCTAAGACAATAAAAGTCAACTTAAGACGATGTAACTCTTAAGATGAATGGAGTCAACTTAAGACAAAGCAAAGTCAACTTAAGCCGATGCAACTCTTAAGAGAATGGATTCAACTTAAGACGAAGCAAAGTCAACTTAAGACGATGCAATTCTTAAGACGAAGCAAAGTCAACTTAAGACGATGCAACTCTTAAGACGAATGGAGTCAACTTCAGAAGAAGCAAAGTCAACTTAGGACGATGCAACTCTTAAGACAAAGCATTCCTACAGACAATATGACGTCATTACAGACAAAGTGACGTCATCACAAACGATACATCCTTACAGTCGATACATTCCTACAGACGATATGACATCATCACAGATGAAGTGACGTCATCATAGATGATAGGTCCTTACAGACGATACATTCCTACAAACGATATGACGTCATCACAGACGAAGTGACTTCATCACAGATGATACGTCCTTACAGACGATATATCCTTACAGATGATACATTCCTACAGATGGTATGACATCATCACAGACTATACGTCCTTACAGATGATACATTCCTATAAACGATGTGACATCATCATAGACGAAGTGACGTCATATCAGACAATACCATTTGATATTCCTAAGCATCTCCGCTTCTAAGAACCATAACAATGAACTTCGATGTCCAAAATCTACTAGCTATAAACCGTTGGAAAGCTAGAAGAAAGGTCTACAATCTTTAGAAGGAGCATTTACCTAAATTAGCCTAAGTTAATCCAGGTCTATCCCTGACGTCCGAACATGGACTTTTTCCTTGTGCAAACTTAAAAATGCAATGCATGAACTTATGGGGAAGTCATGAGTAAAAATGAAATCTTATTCCATTTGCATCAAAAGATAAGAGTTTTTACAAAGCTTTAGTGGGCATTTCAAGTTGCAAATACATTAACATTTCAAAATCCCAAAATACAAAAGATACATAGATCTTGAGTTGCTCAAAATGCAACTTAAGCCTTGCTTTACAAGATTTTCTTCGAATACAAAATATTTCAAAAGTGGAGTGATGCCTTGGCTATTGCCTACTCGATCTCTTGCTCATCACTTGCTTATGGGGAGGAAAATGGGCTCGTGGGTAACAAGTTTCTAATTGGTAACAAGCAAAACCATTTATAAAGTCATTTTCAATGCAGAACATTCACCTTTATGCAAAAAGTGTATGCATCATTCTTATCAACTTATCATGAACATGTAATATATCAAAACAGTTTAGGTAGATCTATAAACATGATGCATTACACATTTCCACATAGTGGTCCCGTGTAGCTATAAACTTGAGGGAGTCCATGAAGGAGTTCTATACCACTAGCAGGTAGGCGGAAGAAACCTATAACTTGGTCAACGTGCACGTGACATTTTTGAGGGACTACCACAAACCCACATAACACATATTTCATGACCTGAAAATAGTTTGCCCAAATGGCACGTCCTTGGAAACTTGTTTTTAATAAAAATCAGATATTTTGAAAACTATTTCCAAAAACATGATTTCATAAACATGTATCTTTTCAAAATAATCTTTCTCAAAGTCTTTCACAATTCATTTATCAAACATGTAGCACAATCTTACAACATTTACAAGCAATAAATGCACATACGTGAGGTAGTTGAAAAATCATTTCTTGAAAGAAACTTTAATGGCTCATTACTTAATTATAAAAGTGAAACCCACTTTGAATGTGCTTGCTTATAACTTGCTCAAATGTGCCTCCCCTCTTGCTCCTATTGTCTTTCTTGATTCCCTTTTCATAGACAAAAATCCCAAGTTCAAATGGGTTGCAAAATTGAAGATCCAAAAAGTACATTTACTAAGATTTGCTCGTAAAGTATCCAAACCCATGCATTTTCTAAGCTCTTGAACCAAAACCCATCCAAAATCCAAAGCATTAAAAATGTTCTTACCTTAAATCTTCACCAAATGAAGAGATGTTTGGTTCAAAAGAAAGCTTTTGTTTTCCTTTACCATTTTTCCTTCATGCACAACATCAAAATCTCTCTAGAAGGTTTAGAAAAGATGAAACCCTAGCTCAACTCTCTTTTTTCCTCTCAACCACCGAAACCTCTCTTCTTTTTCTCTTTTCTCATGCTTCTTTCTTCTCTCTTTTCGTCAATCACGTTTTTGGCTTCTTAAATGCAAGGCAACGATTTCCTCTTCCCATTTTACCCCTCCTTCAATGCCTTGAGGCTTCTAAACTTATGTGACTTGCCAAATTTGCCCTTACACACTCTTACTACTTTAATACTTCAATTACCTTAACTTAACAAGCTAATAAACCCAAATATTAATTTAAATCATGCCTAATAT
>JANITX010160945.1:0-14417 GCA_027564395.1 Erythroxylum ulei
AATAAATTATTATTATTTTAAATTTCTATTATTATGATTTTTTGAAGCCAAGATTTATATAAAATTATAAATTATATAGTACAATATATTAAAGGATTATTTTATAATTTTAAAATTTTAAAAATTATTTTATAAATTAAAAAATTATCTAAAATGGTACTTAATACGAATACTAATACAATATTCATAACATTAATTTCGACTGCTTCATTGTTAGTTGCCAAACAGGACCAAAGTTTTATCCCTGATGACAAAGTCAATCTCCACGATCCATATAATGTTACAGGTAAACCACAAACTGAAGTTGAGCCAACAAATCATAATGACAGCAGAGATTTGTCGTATGATCTGGGCTGAGCTCTAATGGGTCTTTGTTTGGAAGTGATGAAAGAAAATAACAGGTCGGCTAGTTGAATAAAAGCCTTAATTAAAACACCTTACGATCATTCATTTTAGTTAATATAATTTATTAAAAGGAAAGATAAAGAATATGTGTGGTGATATTTCAAATCAAATATAAGGCAAAGGCACAATCGTAATATAAGATATTCACTGGGGACATTTTAATATAAAATATTGGAGGAAGGAACTACTCAGTCTAGAAGCCTGATTCTTTCTTCCTAATGATTACAAGACCCATGTCTACGTAACGCTTCATTCCACCGTTCGGAAAAAGACTATCCTGTCTTGTCCGATGTTTGCCGCATCCCAATTTTGACTAAAACCACGCGAAGAAATCGAAATTATGAATAACTTTTTTTTTAAAATCAAGAATTTACTTTGAAAAGGAATAAATAAAGTCTATAAAAATATCTAAAGGTATAACTTTCTACACCTAAAAAGAAACAGCAAAGTAAAATTAAATAATGATATCCTTCATGAGCTGCGTTCAAGTTGGCTTGTCTTATTCTATTGGTTTCTTTCGCTTTCTATATTATATTATGATATTAATTAATATATTTTAATTATTTATTTATGTGAATCTCGGTCTCCAAATTAACAAGAGAGAGAGAGGAAAATAATAATACTATAACGATAGACCACCGAACCAATTCTCTCCCAAACCCAAACACAACACCACCACATTTCTCTCTCTCTTGCTTAGCTGTAGTCGATCAATTACATTTCATTCATTAATAAAAGGAAAAAGGAAAGACTCCCTTTTTTTTTTTAATTTTCCTTCTTGTCTCTCCCTCTTAACACACAAACACAACAGCGGCACCCATTTGCCAATTGTTCAGATCTCTTTGGGATTCAAATTTTCGATTAGGTTCGATCTTGTTTTCTAAATATTGGATTTGGTTTGATTTTATATTTCTTTCTATGCCTTTGGGATATAATTCTGCTCTCCAAATTTCGGTTTTTTCTTGATGTTAGGGATAAGGATGAAGCATTGACCTTACCTTGTTTTCAAATCCGAGAAAAGCGTAGAACCCAGATAAGTCTGTACTGATCATCTCCTCTATTTTCTTTGAATTGCGATGAGTAGTCTGCTTGTATAGTCCTAGGGACTGTTGTGAGTAGAGAATTGGGTTGCATTTCTGACTGTGGATAGAGTAACTAGTTCGTAGGACTATTTGAACTAGCTATTGCTATATGCTATATTCTCCAAGCTATAGCCATTCTCCTACTACAGTGGAGGTTTAACTGATTGATAATCAGTTGCTCTCTTATGCTGGCAATAGTGAGATCTAATAGAGAGCTTATCGAAGTAGATTGGTCTTTAAACCTTCTACTATTTCTTTCTTTCCAGATAACATGAAAACAAGTAGCCAAAGAGAGTAGAACAATAGCCCCATCAAAGTTTGAGTAGTTCAAGTTAGGTAGTTCTTTTATGATATCTGTGAGTTTGTTATAGTTGAAATCAGGGGCACATAGCCTGGAGATTTTTGCCCATATTCCTCTAGAGAAAACACATTCAAAGAAGAGGTGACTTTGGTTTCATCCTCTAGGTTGCATAGGATACATAGCTTAGAGGAGGATAGGAATTCCAACCTATCCAAGGTACTTAGCCTATCCCACATTGCTAGCCAGAGCTGAAAACTATCTAAGGACCTTATTCCATATCAAGTGTCCCATCCTACACGGTTTATAGATTTTTCCCTCAATTTTTTGACTTCCTTAACCATAATCCCAGAAACAGGAATACCCTTCCACAAGTATGTATCTTCCCCCCATGACTTGTGAATAGAGGAATATTCAGAAATAAAGCCTCATCAGAGGAGAGAGTCCAGTTCCCATTTCTTATTACTTCTTTGATCCTAGTGTCCTTCAGGAACCTATTCAATAGAGAGTTTGCCATCTAGTTTTGTATTAAGGGACCATTCCCTGTCTAGTTGTCATACTAGAAGGAGATTCTGTCTTCTGTACCTATCTGGCATATAATATGCTGATATATCTCCTCCCTCATTTTAAGAAGTTGGTTAAAGAACTAGGTATAGCTGACTTTGGGTTCTAGAGCCCAAATACTCCTTCCTTTTAGTAAATAGGAATGAATCCACTTAATCCACATTGATTGTTTATCACTCAGGATTCTCCAAATTTTCTTGGACATGAGAAGTCTCTTTTTAGTAGAGATGGACTCTAGTCCTAATCCCCCTTCATCTTTCGGTTGACAGATTGTCTTCCAATTTACTTTGGCTATTCTTCTCTCTCCATTCATTTTCCCCAATAGAAACTACTTCATCAGTTTTTCTACTGTTTTAATCAGCCCTTTTGAAAGGAATATGTAAGAACACCAGTAGGTACTCATAATCAAAATCATTAGGATTGCTGCAGTCAAATCAATCTTACCCAACTCTTTATGATTGCATATTTTCTGATCGAAACCTCCAAAAGTAATTAATTGCTCAAATTCGTATGACTTTTCCTCTACCAACCGCAAGAAATGACCACAAATGCTGGTCACAAATTTATTTATCTTTTTGTTCATATCATATATGTCATTCACCAATCAAAACCCAATCGCAACACTTTCAAATAGAAAGTAAAAAACTAAATTGAAAACATGGTAATAAAATTTATAATAAATATAGAATGACATGACTTTCGATTACCCATTTATGTTAAATGACCGTTTTATCACAACAGCTTAAATTATTCTGTGAGCTAACTTAATTGATTTTATATATTCAATAATATCGATATAACTTCTATTTCAAGTATTCAGTATTACTCTAAAAAAAATGAAATACTATTTATTTAATTATAAAATATTATTAAGTATTTTTTTTCCGTTTTCCTTTGTGAATAGGAGTAGAATGTTGATTTTCTACTAAGACTTGAATTTATTTCTTCCAAGTACAATTTTAGGCAATTCATTTTGCATTTATGAATTTGTATTTTTGAGCAGAAAACGGAAAACAAAAGAAAAAGAAGACAATGTTTGAACATTGGGTCATAATTACCCCTATTGTAACTTTGTTGACCTCAAGCTTGATTGGGTTTGAATAAACGAGTTCAAGTTCAAGTTAACTCGAATTCGGGTATATCTAAAAGGTCCAAGTTGATTTTTATGCTGTCATGCTAAACGTTCAATTTAAATATTTAAATATTTTGAGTTTAGTTCGAGTTGATCATTTACGCACCAAGTACTCTTACGTTTTGTATTGTTGAATTCATTATCTTTAGCCTAAAAAAATGAGATAGAATACGGCGTCCTTTGGGGATAAGAAGAATCGAACGGTGGAGCTTGCGGCGTCGAAAGGTGGCTCGTTTGTTCTTGCTCTCTCGATTAACAAATTGTTTTTTGTTCTAGAACCGGATAGATTAGTGCCACAGCAAAACGGAAGCTTAAGAGCAAAACGCGATTTGTTAATCAGGAGAGTAAGAGCAAGCGATTTGTTAAAGGAATTGGGAGGACAACGGAGGTGGTGCTAAGCAATTAGTTGTGCAGGACGGACTTAAAGGAGGAATCTGGAAGCGAGGGTGGCGCAGTTTCCTTGGAAATCATCGCCCGTCAAGTTCTGACTAAAGTAAGCTCATATTTTAGAAGTTTTTGACATTCATGTGTCTTTCATTGTGATATGATCTTTGATTTTCATTTTGGAGAGGAGAAGAGGTAGCTTTTCCAGGTCACTTCTGTTTTGCCTCTGCAATATGCTTTATATCATTGCATTGTTGAATTGCTAATTCATTTTATTCAATTGAAGAAGAGGTAGCTTGTTCAGGTCACTTCAGTTTTGGCTACTTGACTCTATATGTTAATGGTGGATTTCTTTATTCTCTACTCTTTTTTTGCTTCTGCAATATGCTTTATATCGTTGCCATCTTAGTGACTTCCAAAGTTTATTTCTCATTTTACTTCACTATAATGGTCTGCCTGTACTTACTCAGGCTATGGTTGATTTTCCTAAAGAAGTAGAAGCTGATGCTGTCTTTCCGGCCTCCAGAGGCAAAGGAAATGGTCAGGTAATAATTAACTGGTTCAATTTATTTTTCGAATTGTTCAATTTTTTTGTTTGTTTTTAACTTTTCGGTTTAATTTCCTGTTTTTAATAACTTTTGTTGTTAAAAATGATCGATTCATTAATTAATTAGTTAATTTTTGTAAATTAACAAATTCTTATAAACAAAAATATTAATTAATTTTTATTTAATAATTTATTTTTTTAATTAAAACTTAAATGTTTTGATTGATAATTACAATCTCATTCGATCATATTTCAAATTCTTTAAAGATGCACCCTTCGCACAAACCACTCGAAGAGACGATTAAAAAGCCTCTTGGTGGTATGGAAAGCGATCCTGTGGCTGCCCCTAGTGGTAGGATGGAGTCGTTTACACTTACCCAAAAACAACGCAATTTAAAGAATTTCTGGCTCTTAAATATGCAAGGCTTGATTATGCAGTCATGTCGTTTGATCCTCGTCGTCAATCGATGAAGGACGGCGGGATGGAATTTTGTGATCGTTCATCTCATGAGTGGACAGAATCTAATCAAGCGATGGAATTTTGTGATCGTTCATCTCATGAGTGGACAGAATCTAATCAAGCCTACAACGGGATGGAATTTTGTGATCATCTATCTTATGAGTGGGCAGAATCTAATCAAGCTGACGCTGGAATAATAGAAGAGAAGAGTTGCTAATAATAGCCTTTGAATTTGATGTTGAAGACTTTTGTGTTTCATTGCACTTGCATTATGTTTTTTGTAACGTGGCCACCTGAAGCAAAGTGGTATTACTTTAGTCAATTGAGTCGGATTGATCTTGGGCTCAATATTTCACTTTTCGTTACTTTAGTTTTCTCTAGCGTCACTGTTTCCACTTTGACCTCAGATCATTTCGCTTTGGTGTATGAGTATATTGTTATTTGTTAATACGGTTTTGTGGAGTTGAGAGGGCATTTTGACTATTGATTATTGCTGGGTGCTTTGTCAAATCTTCATGATCTAACCACTTTTGCTGTTAATCTGATTACAGGTTTAGTGCAGGGTTGTATACTAACGTGCCTTGACAGCTGTTATCCTTTACAAGATAGGTATGAAAGACCAGGCTTTGCATACTTGTGTAGTACTGTTTTAAGCTTTCAATTTGGTTAACAATGAGTTCCTTCCGTCCCTTGCTCTAGGATCCTATTGGGTTTCTGTCCTTTCAGATTGAGATGAGGATGTTTCTCCAGTTCTTCCTGCAGGCTTTGATCCCGCCTCGGTTGCTCATCCAACCTCCCCTTCTGTCGATTCGGTTGTTATGCCAGCCCCCAAAGTTGCTTCGCCTGGCGAAGACCTCGATCTTCCTCCTCACCCTCGTCCGAGCTGAGGTCCAGCATCTCGTCTGGCAACACCTCTCGTTCTCGCTCAATCATTTCCCTCATCTCCTCTATTGAAAGGCCGAGCCGAGGGGGAAGCATTGGCTCGGCGTAATCATCGAAGGAAGGAAGATCCGACCCGTCAGGAACACAAACGCTGTGACAACTCTTCAGGATGGAAAGAGCCAAGTCGCAAGCATACTCATGGCACTCCCTCTGCAAATACCGCTCTTTCCATCGCTTGATCGCAGCGATTCTCTCCCCCTTTATAGAGCTGCGCAACTCCTCTAGCTCCTTCCCAGCCCTTATCTTGCCATTCACCGCCTCTTCAAAATCCCGAAGGAATTTGGATCGGAGCTCTTGTGCCTTTTTTACCTTAGATTCGGCAGTGAGCGCCTTGCTCCTCAAATAATCGTTATCGAGCTGCAGCGCCTGACACTTTTTCTCCAGCTCGTCTTTCGCTGCGACCACCCGGCTTTTCTCCTCCTCCCCTGTAGCGAGCTGAGCTTTCAAAATGCCCCTCTCCTCCTCCCAGGATTCCCTCTCACCACTTTGATCCTCCTCCAAAGAAGCGAGTTGAGCCCGCATGAGGTCCTTCTCATCCTTCGCTTCTGACAGCTCGGCCCTCAAAGTCTTCACTTGCTCAAGAAGATCGTGGATCTCCCGGTCCAGCGTTAGGGAAGTCTCGCCGATCTGTTCGACACGTCGATGCAGCGCATAAGCGAACGCCATATCCCTCGCGCAGTTACGGACGAGACGCGCCGACAGCTCCGGATTAGTCAACGAATCAAGGCGTCCCTCGTCCATAGGGGGAACGACCCTCTGAGCAATGTGAAGGGCAACGTCAACGTTCCCAAGCGATACATCCCCGTCCAGGCTGATCGCGGGCTCCCACTTCTTGGCGCTTGCCGCTTGCTTTTTCCCCTTGCCCTTATCCGACCGGGCGACAAGCTCTCCCTCTTTTTCCTTTGTTTTGCCTTGGCCTGATGGACGGGGCGGGTCAATTACCCGAATGGTTTTCTTTCTCTTGAGAGGCGGCTCCACCTCTCCCTCTTCCTCCTCTATGAACGCGACCGGCCGCTCGGGAGCGGCAGCCAGAATGAGCGCCGCAGACGGCTCGGAAGCTGCAGCCCGAGCGACGCCTCGCTCGGGCACCGACGATGGAGCAACATCGGTGCTGCCCTCCCCTCTCCTTGCCTTCGACTTCTTGGCTTTTGACGGGCCTTTGGAGGGTTTGGAGGGTGCGGGAAAATCGTTGACCCTGACCATATCTGCATACCAAATAAAGCAGGTCAAATGTTGAAAATAATACGCAAGCATGCGGTAAGTGATTAGATTACAAAGGGTCGACCAGAAGGCATAATCTCTTCTCCTAGCCCGCTAATTCGAGGCGGGGGGTCGATTAAAAACGAATCGGCCGAGGCCCCCCCGCGATACCCCATGATGAGGCGATCGAAGTCGTATCGACCGAGTGCCTTAATGCGATCGACCGCCTGCCATTCTTCCCCGCTAAGGAGCAGGCTTGACATATCGTTCCATTGCTCGGCTAGGGGATACCTCCAAGGCCTGGACTCAAAAGGTGATTCTGGAGGTCTCACAAAGAAGTACTTTGTCCGCCAGGCCTGGACTTTGGAAGCGGTCCCAGCAGGGCGGTAACGGGCATCTCTATACTGGAGTTGGGGGATCCCGGCCCCAGCGCTCGAACTTTGGTTCATCCTCAAAAAGTGGCGCATAATGCCGATCGAAGGAGGGCACCCAAACTGATGACACAGCAACGCCAGACCATTGATAAACCTCCAGCCGTTCGGAGGAATTTGGCTCGGCCTCAGCTGGTAGGCGCAACACACCTCGTCAATAATAGGGACATAGGGGAGCTTCGCACCACCGACCGAGAAAACACTGTCTGACACAGCAAAGTACCCTCCCGGACTGCTATGAATCCGTTCGCTCCCGGCGGCCAGTCTGGGTCCCCACGCCGCAGGGATGTTGTTCTTGATGATCGATCGATTTAAATCCCCCGCGGTCATTGTGGATGGGTCATTTGGCGGACTCTCGACAATCTGCCCGTCCTTCCGGACGCTCGCCCCTATTTCCGCAGTTTCCCCTGCCTCAGGCGCCTCACTCCCGCCGGCCTCCGGCACTTCTACTATCTCCGCCGCTGCTATTAGCAACCCAGCAATCTGGGAGGCCCTCTCGGCAGTCTCCTCCCTGGGACTAGCTCCCTGTCTAGGGCTAACTGACGACATCGCTAAGTAAAAGAAATTTGAGGGGAAAGGTTTGGAGAAAAGACGTACCTAGTTTGGTGATGGAGGTCGGAAGTGTGAAGACAGCGGAAAGAAAGCTCCGGAAACTGAGAGCAAGAGGGTGCAAAGGAAAACAGAATGGAAACCGGAGAACGAAATAAGCGTGAAGAAAGTTTGCAGTTTATCAATCTTGAGTATTTATAGAAGATTGGCCGAACGGACGTTCCAACCGATGCTTGACGCGTGGTGAACATCCGGACCATCGCGGACATCCGGCAGAATCTGAGCTGAAGTAAATTAGGGTTGTTTGAAAACCACAACGGCACACTAACTGAAAGGACACGCCAGACGGCTGCACGGCAGCTAAAAGGACGCACTCGACAGCTGTACAGTAGCCAGAAAGACGTACATGACAACCTGTCAAAAAACGCGAACCGTCAGTAATGATCACGCCTAGAGCTCTACTTAAGTCTAGCCATCCCGTCGATCGGTCTCGCTATTACACTGTTTAGTCAAATTCATATAGAGATTTAGGTCATATTTGTATTTATTTTACATATTTATTTAGTAGCATTTTTAGGTTAATTTATTTATTTTTATTGAGTTTGTTATTTATCTTATTTTTCTTATTTTTATTGTAGAAAGCATGAGTTTGACCTCAAATTAAACCCAAAAATTTGCTTACGGCATGGTCCATAATTTTGCATGGCCTAAGTGAAATTAGAAGTGGAAGCAAGTTAAAAGAGCACGTGAAAACGTTCCGGAAAGGGGATAACATCGTTTAGCTTTTGGAAATTGAAGAAAGGAAAACACACAACAGCAAAAGTAAAAAACACAGCTGAAGGGTGACGTTTTGAAGGCAGCTGGGAATTAAATTTGGTTTTTAATTAGGCAGCAGCTATCTCACTCTCATGTATAAAAAGTCACCGAAAAGCACGCACATCAGAGGGGGACATGAGGTTATTACGTTGTAGCAACAATTGAGAGTAGCTCCAAGGGGACACGCGGCAACAGATGGGAATTAACAAAAGAGTTTTTTTTAACTTGAAAAGAAGGCACAACACACGCATGCGGCAATTGAAGAGACACGTGGCACAAGGAAAAGAGAGATAGGTTTTCAATATTTGGATGCTTTATTATAGAGAGGCGGCGGCAACAGGTTAAGGGGGGATGGACAAAAAGGTTTTTAAGGATTTAGGTAGCGACAGCTGTGCAGAGTTTTTTCAATTAGAGTCTTTATTTTTAATAGGAGCTGGCGGCGGCTTCAAGGGAAAAAGGCACCAGGCACGCCGTTTTTATTATTTTCGGAGAGAGTAGCGTGAGAGAAATTTTATTTTATGAGAGTAGCGAATAGAGAGTGGGGCAGCATAGAGTAGCGTTACAGAGCTAGATAGGTTTTCAATCAGAGGCTTTGTTTTTATTAGCGAAGAGTAGCGGTAAGTGAGGATTTTAATTAGAGCAAAATTGTAACGCACCAGGAACGCAGTAACAGAGGAGAGTAGTGGCAGAGAGCAGACCAGACTTTTACTTTGACGCACGCAGCTGAAGGACTTTAACCAACGTTCACCCAGCTGTGCAGAATCCCTGACGCTCGCGACTTGGAGCAGACCAGACGCCGACCTGAGTTCTTCATTCCTAAACTCTTTAATGTTTATTTTTTTTGTTTTAATATTTAATCTGTTGAACATGAATATGATTGAGTAGTTTTCTTGTTAGGTTTCAAAGATTGGTAGTAGTTTTCGATTTTCTATATGATTTGATTCTGGATTTTATTCAATAAAATTGATTCGTAGCTATTGATTCTTGTTTTGCGAATTATTGTGCTTGTTATGTGTTAGGCCTCACATAATTTGTGTCAAAATTATCAGTTGAAGAACTGAAAGGTGAAAATCGATAGTGGAAAACCAAAATTAAGAACTTGTAGGTTTAGACCTAGACATAGGCAAAAAACTGTGAAAGGAATTACCAACTAGATAAAAATCTTAATAGGTTTTAGTTAATTTCATGAGCCACGATAGTCGGGATTGACTTTAACTACAATACTTCTTTGACATCTCAATAGAGAATCACAGATAATTTAGATTTAGTTTCCTTCAAAGTTTAGGGATCAAGATTATTGAATAAACTAGAAGAGAATAATTAGAAATCGATCACGAAAACAAATTTGAAACCTGCCTTTTACATATCTGATTTATTCCTTACAGTCATAAATTGCGCGATTATTCTGTTTGTTTTAGGATTAGTTAGCAATTCGTTAATTAATTAATTTCTAAATAATCAACATTTGAGTGATTAGCCCAAATAATTGAATTATTTTAGCCTAGTAATTGTTCAGTAACTCCTTGTGGATCGATACTCTTAATTCCCTATTTACTTGCGTGACTCGTACTTGCAGAGCCTCATACAAGTTTTGGCGCCGTTGCCGGAGAGTTTCCCTTTAGGAAATATTAGGCGATCAATTGTTTGGTTACTTTGGGCATTTATTTTTCATTATCATTTACTTTTTCTCGTAGCTTATTTCTTCACTTGGAGTATTCTTTTTTATTTTTGATTTGCAGGTGATTCCTTCTGTATATGAGACATTCTCATAATGCAGAAAACTTGTTATTTGACCCAGAAATTGAAAAGACCACTAAGGTGCTCCGAAAAGCTACGAAACAACAAAGAATACAAGCTGTGCAGAGTAACCAACGAATAGAAACCGAACCTGTTGATACTACAAGTGAGGAAGTAATGGCAGAATAAATGCAAAATGGTGGGCAAAACTAGAGAACAATGCGAGACCATGCAATACCGAACTTTGAGGATTACCAATCGAGCATCGCGACAACTTCAGTGACAGCTAATAACTTTGAACTAAAGACCAAACTTATGAAGATGGTCCAATAGTCCCAATTTGGAGGCAACCCTTCAGAAAATCCCTATGTTCATTTGGAGAAGTTCATTCAGATATGTAGCATGTTGAAGCATAATGGGGTATCTGACGATGCAATTTGCCTCAGATTATTTCCTTTTTCCTTGAGGGATCATGCAAGTGAATGGCTCTACTCTCTACCTCCAGGGTCTATAACTACGTGGTAAGAGTTATCCCAAGCCTTCCTAACGCAGTACTTTCCCCCAGGAAAGACCGCACAACTGAGGGGTAAAGTGCATTCTTTCCTATCGAGAGAAGATGAATCTATGTATGAAGCATGGGAGAGATTTAAGGAGCTACAAAGAAAATGCCCCCACCACGGGATTCAGAAATGGATGCTTGTGCAGATTTTCTACAACAGTCTTTCTCTGGTTATGAAAAGTGCTATCGATGCAGCTGCAAGTGGAGACTTCATGGTAAAAACTGAAGATGAAGCTCATTCACTCTTGGAAAGGATTGCTCTGTATAATTACCAATGGAGTGGAAGCAGGGGGCATTTAAAGCAATAAACTAAGAAAATTGCAGGAATGTTTGAGGTTGATGCGTTATCCATGACTAACGCTAAATTTGAAGCCTTGACAAAGAGAATGGATAAGATGGATAAGGTTAATGTGATGGCAGTAAGCAATGCATTGCCTGTGCATGAACTGCAACAATTTGCACAACCTATGTATGATTTTCAGGCTTATGGACAAGGCAGTGCGATTGAGCAAGCTAATTTAGTGGGTAACTACAGAGCTAAATCTCAAAGAGGAGCCTTCTCAAACTTATACAACCCTGAGTGGAGGAACCACCTTAATTTCTTTTGGTCTTAACCACCCAGACAGCCACAAAATTTCTCAAACTAGCCTCATTACTCTTCATACTCTTAAAACCAAACTCACTTTCTAGTCCAACAACAAAACTTCAATAGGGGTCCTCCAGGATTCCAAAATGCAAAACTTCAAGCCCCTCCACAACCCCCACAAGCTCAAGAGCAGAAACCAACTTTGGAGTCTATGGTGGAACTAATCCAGCAACTTAGTTCTAAGGTAGATCAACTTACCATACACAATAAGATGTTGGAGACTCAAATTGCTCAGCAGGCTAGTACATCAAGAGGGGATAAGGGTAAATTGCCTGCACGACTAGAAAATCCTAAGGAAACTGTTGATGCAGTAATTTTGAGAAGTGGAAAAGTCTTGGAATCGATGGTGGAAAACAAGGATAAAGCAACAAGTAAAGAAGCGTCTGATTTTGTCCCAGCTACACAGCCTATCCAGAATGAACAAAAAGAAGCTGAAACTGAAAAATACACTCCACCTCCTCCATACAAGCCACCCATCCCATTCCCGCAACGTTTTCAGAAAGCTCAGCTGGATAAACAATTTGGGAAATTTCTAGAAATCCTCAAGAAGCTATACATCAATATTCTCTTCATGGAAGCTCTCATATCGCATATCACATCTACATTTAAGAGCAAATCAATTTGGCGTTTCAAACAATCTACATACTTGTTATGAAACACATAGTCCGTCACATTCATATATAAGCAACGCTTCAATATCAGTTTCGTTATAAAAATCAGTCAACACACTCTTTTAGTGCTTGACAGTGAAAAGAATCCAACTAGTACTGGAGTAGGTTTGTATTATTGTATACAAGTTAGAAAGTTAAAGAGATAAGTACTCAGTATCTCAGCCGCCACTCCCACCGTCGGACACGGTGGTTGGTTCCTTCTGCAACCAATAATAAGCTCTTGATGGGCTTGGTTTGTTCTCTGGATGGATCATCCACACACTTAAAACTGATCAATCATCTATCTTAATCAAAATGTGAGTGTAGAATTTAAGCATATCATATCAACGTGATCTTAAATTACGTCCACAAACGTCGTTCGTATCAATTTGTACAAGTTCGAGCTTGAGCTAAAACCCTTATGCGAAACGCCAAGACCAAAATCGTTTCTTAAAATTCTTTATCACTCAAACCAGACTTGGTTGACCCAAGAAATGCATTATGACAAAATGTACATTGAACCTAGACACTAATCAAGGTGGAATGATTCTAGAAACTAGTTGGATGGCTGGAGGAGGTAAAAAAAAAAGACAGAGCTGAATGAAACCCGCACGCAAACATTACATATAGCATAAGAACATCCACCATAATGTGCGCATAGGCGGATGGGTAGGTCCCATTTGACAAGTATAAGTAGTGACTCATATTAAATTCAATTATCAACCCAACCACTTGATCAATTCTCAAATCAAGACTCTGACATGTATCAAAGTTGTCATAGGTCAGATATTCCCAGTCAAATTATGATACAGTTGCAAGGACCACGCAAAAGGTGGAGGATGCACTTTCTTGAAACACAAACTAGAGTCCTTGTTGGGAGTTGATTTTCTTAAAGTGTAAGGAATGGGAGTTAGTTGCTGTGTGGAAGTGGTCTAGATGGTTGCATTAGATCATGAGACTTTCTTAATATTTTATTGTTATTTACTTTCTTTGTAGTTTGTTTCTGAATAAATTGTTGAGAAGTTAGTGGAAATTAGTTGATTAGCTGTTAAGGGAATTTAGTTAACCAACCCAAATTCATGAATAAAAATTCTATCCGATTATTTCCAAATCTCTCTCTAAATTTCCAAATTTCTCTTTTTCCTTTACTGTCTTTCTTTCCAAGTTTATTTTCTTAGATAAGTCCTAAAAATCTATCATTTTTTATATCAAAGCCTAACGACTCATAGAGACTAGATAGAAAACGAATGCCAAGTTCAGAGTGGAGATCACCGACATGGTTGTCAAGCAGGAGGCTACTCTAAATAAGCAAGAGGTAGCTATTGAGAAAATCAGTGCTAGTTAAGACCAACTTAGTACTCTCATTCATACGCTGGTAGTTGATTTTCAATCATTCAAGGTAACCTCTACACCAGCTACTTCCCCTGCACGACTCTCTCAGGTGGTTAGTCAGACCAGCGTGGGAGAAAGTACCAAAAATGGAACTAAAAATTCCAACCACCCACTCAAACTCCATATTCCACGTTACAATGGAGAAGAGGAGCCCAAAGGGTGGCTTTTTCAAGCTGAACAATACTTTAATTACCAAGCTGAATAGTACTTCAATGAGCAAAAAATATCATTGGCCTCTTTCCACTTGGATGTAATTGCACACCAATGGTATCGGCGGATCACCAAAATCCGAGGTCCCGTAACATGGACTGAGTTTTCCAAAGCTCTTCTCAAAAGGCTCGGACCAATGGATTACGAAGACCCAACGGAAGCTTTGTCTATACTCAAACAGACAACAATCATGGGAATATACTAGAAGGAATTCGAGCGACTCTCACATGAAATGGACGCCCTACCTGAATCTGTCTTGGTGGGAAGCTTTATCGTTGGCTTGAAAGATGAGATTCAGTTGGAGGTTAAACAGGGACCTGGTGATGCTATCGCCTCCAACCAAATATAAAAGAAATCACTTCCGTTAAAACAAATTAATGTAGTAGCGGTAAGCGGATATCGTTCCCACGAGG
>JANITX010161044.1:0-14399 GCA_027564395.1 Erythroxylum ulei
CGTGCCACTTCCGCGGGCTCGAGCTCGGATATCACCACGATATCGGGAGCGGGTCGCAGCGGGAGCGGGGCGCTACACTTTCATATATAACCCATCTTGTATCTAAACCATCTTTTCTATTTCATTTCAAATTCAAGAATTCTCCTTTCATTACACATAAATAATCGCCACCAATTTTTCATTTAATAGCAAACTTCAGGGTCTAACACGCATGCCAAATCTCTCCAAAATTTTACTGAGATAATTCTCCTAAGTTAAGAATAATTTATCAACTTCCCGATCACGTCTTATCTCCATGCTAAGAATTTTCTTTGCTGCACCCAAATCTTTCATCTCAAATTCACCATGCAATAAGGCCTTCAAATGCTGAATATCCGTGACATTCTTGGCAGCAATGAGCATATCATCAACATATAACAATAACTAGATGAATGAGCCGTCATCTAACTTCCAAAAGTAAACACAAATATCATACAAGCTCCTGGAGAAATCATGACCCAACATAAATGAATCAAACCTCTTATACCACTATCTTGGGGACTGCTTCAATCCTTACCAGGATTTCTTCAACAAACACACCTGGTCTTCCTTTCGTGCAACTTCAAAACCTTCAGGTTGTTTCATATAAATTTGCTCATCTAATTCTCCATGAAGGAATGCTGTCTTGTCACCAAGTTGTTCAAATTTTAAATCAAACATGGCAACCAATGCAAGTAATACACGAATAAAGCTATGTTTCACCACTGGTGACAAAACATCATTAAAATCAACACCTTGTACTTGACTGTAGCCCTTTGCAACTAAACGTGCCTTATATCCTGCATTTTCAATACCTAAAGTACCTTCTTTTCTTTTAAAGACCCATTTGCAGCCAACAATTTTCTTACCTTTTGGCGACTTCACCAGAATCTAAGTATCATTCTTGTGCAAAGATTCTATTTCTTCATTCATGGCCACCACCCACTTATCAGCATCAACATTTGAAACCGCCTCCGTATATGTGGAAGGTTCACTCTCTCCACCTATTTCCTGTGCCACTGATAAAGTATATGCAACTAAATTTGCATACCTCTGGCTATGGAATGTTCTTCTTCTACTGTTTCATCTCGAACATGATCAAGATCTAGTTCATTAGCTTGATCTGTCTTAAGTGTAGAAGACGTCTGTGAAGGACTTGAACTACCAATCTATAACTCCACATGTTTTTGTGTCCTATCCTCTTTTTCTAAATTACAAGGATTATAAGACCCTTTTCTAAGATACAACATAGAGGACTCATCAAATGTAACATCCCTACTAATTACAAATTTAGATGACTTGGGATCAGAACACCACAAACTATATCCTTTCACCCCTGAAGCATAACCAAGGAAAATACATATCTTAGCCCTAGGCTCCAACTTTCCCTCATTTACATGCATATATGCTGGACACCTAAATATTCTTAAAGAAGAGTAATCAACAGGAGTACCTGACCTAACTTCCTTCGGAGTCTTGAAATTAAGAGGAGCATAAGGAGAGCAGTTGACGATGTAGCAAGTTATAGCAATGGCTTCTACCCAAAAATCAAGTGTCAACCCTACATTAGAGATCATACACCGAGCCCTTTCTAAAAAACTCTGATTCATTCACTCAGTAACTCCGTTTTGTTGTGGAGTCATTCTAACAGTGTGATGCCGAGCAATTCCTTCATTATTGCAAAATTCATTGAATTCACATCCACAAAATTCCAAACCATTATCTGTCCGTAGCCGCTTAACATGCTTTCCTGTCTACTTTTCAATCAAAATTTTCCATTTCTTAAAGGTTAAGAAAATATCATTTTTATGTTTCAAGAAATACACCCAAACCTTTCTTGAATAATCATCAATAAAAGTCAACATATACCAGGCATTACCTTTAGATGGAACACGAGAGGGGCCCCAAAGATCAGAATGAATATAATCTAAAATACCTTTATTTTTGTGAACAACTAGAGAACTGAAACTGACTCGTTTCTGCTTTCCAAAGATACAATGCTCACAAAATCCATCTTACCAGTACTTTAACCACAAAGTAGGCCTCTCTTGCTTAACAACATTAAACCTTTCTCACATATGTGTCCCAAACGCATTTGCCACAATTTGGTAATGTCACCATCAATAGAGACTGCCGCAACACCTGTTATTGTAGATCCCTGCAAAGCATATAAACTACCAAACCTGTAAGCTTTCATCAATACAAAAGCACCATTAGAAATTTTCAAAACTCCACCTTCAGCTGCCTTGAGAATCAAGAGTGCCCAAAGAGATGAGATTTTTCTTCAAATTAGGAACATGTCTAATGTCAGTGAGTGTTCTAATGATACAATCATACATTTTGATCCAGACTGGACCTTTACCAACAACTTTACAGGCAGCATCATTACCCATTAAAACAATTCCACCATTCAATAACTCATAAGTGGAAAAACACTCCCTGTCGGGACTCATGTGGTAAGAACAACCGGAATCTAAAATCCACTCCTTATTAAACCTAACTTTATCTTCTCTGGCTACAAAGATAATTCTCTCATTCTCATCTGCTGCTACACTAGCCTCGACGATGTTGCTATTATTCTGCCCAAATTTATTTTTCTCCTTATATTTCAATTTATAGCAGTCAGCCTTTATATGCCCCTTTTTTGCAATAATTACAAATTTTATTTTTATGTCTGGATTTTGACCTGCCTTTGGATCTACTTCTTTCAAAATCTCTATTTTCAGATCTACCCCATACAAGTAATCTCTCTACCTGACTTCCACTAGTCTCCTCAGTGATATCCCTATCAATCTGCTCTTTTGAATTTAATGCAAACATAATACTATTATATGAGACTGACTCTTTCCCATAAATCATAGTATCACGAAAATACTTAAAGGACTGGGGAAGGGAACATAACAACAATATGGCTTGATCTTCATCCCCAATTTTCACATATACATTCTTAAAATAAAAAATAAGAGAATCAAATTTATCCAGATGTGAAAGAATAGATGAACCTTCTGTCATCCTTAATATGTACAACTTCTGTTTCAAACAAAGCCGATTTTCCACTATCTTCTTCATGTACATAGCTTTCAACTTGTCCCACATACCTTTAGCTGTGCTTTCATCAGCAATCTCCTGCAAAACCTTATCGAAGAGATTCAATATGATGGTTGATCTAGCCTTTTTATCTAGATCTGTGAATTTATCTGATGCCATATCTATCGGCTTTTTCTCCACTCCATCAAGTGCAATCTCACACCTATCTTATATTAAAATGACTTACATCTTCAGCTACCACATACTGAAATTAGCACTCTGGTCAAACTTTTTAATTGAGGTCTTCGTTATCATCTGATGGCAAAAAAATTTGATATTCTGATTATTTTTCTATAGATGGGCCCCACACATGAAACCAGGACAACAGGCCCCACAAAAATACTAGATATGGGCCCCACAGGCAAAGTTGGAACTTGGGAACCAAAAGCAAAGCTAAACTCCATTTACAAAATTGAGACAGCGGGCCCCGTTTAGACCCACAATAAAAATTTAAGTTACTTTCTGATGTGTTGAGTCCACCATAATGGCAACCATAAAGCATGCGGTAAGTTAGACCAACAGGAGAAACTCTGATACCAGTTTATTATGGAAATTGCCCTCGAATCAAATATCGGTTGAATTTAATAGCCCGAAAAAATATTAACGAAAATAAATATAGGCAAACAAAATGAGGCAGAACACAAAGATTTACGTGGTTCGGTCAATGTGACCTACATCCACGACCGGAGGGTGAGCAATTTTACTAATATGTGGAAATTTACAAAACGTACAAAGATGTTTAATAAATTTCTCTAAAAGATAAATGAAAGAAGAAACAAGGAATGTTGGTTTTGTTTTTTTTTTTTTTTGTGCACTGTCTAAAGCCTTAGCATTTTCTCTATTTATAGCAATATTTTAGAGCATCCGTCCAAGCTCAATTCTGTCAAATTTTCAAACCCTCCATCATCTTCACATAGGAAAAATCCATGCCAAAGCACGCTTGAAGACTTTTAGCCAAGGATGGCTAAAAGAGTCTTCCTTAGCCAACATTTTTTGACTCTTGAGGGGCAAGACATGCAATAAGAAGTGCTTAAAAAACGGTGTAAGTTGATACTATTGCGTCAGATTAACTATAAGAGAGAACACTGAATCTTGACAAGTTGAGCTGTTTCAAATCTTGTTAGTTATGTAAGGAGTTAAAGTAAAACTAAAAACAAAAATAAAGATAAAGGGAGAGGTTACATGCTTTGACTCTACGGAACATCTATCGATCCAACCATTTTTCCTATGGATGAATTCGTTCTAGTACTTACACAAACTTTGAAGAAAAGCAAATATAATTATGTATACCATTAACAACGAGCTTGAATTTCTCAGGGTTTACGGTTTTGAATTCTTGTAAACGAGTCTTATGCGAGACCTCCATTTCCCAAGATTTGATAGCATTTTGCACTATTTCTTCTAGTGATCCTTTTGGCCATTCCTGCTTATTTTTTAGGCACATAAGTTGAAGACAAAGCACAATAAGAGGCGATCAGAAAATGAAGAAGTAGGGAGGACCTTTTTTCGGCCATCTTCAAAGAGATGGTTGACACCATCGTAACTGGGAGGGCCACCATGTCTCCACTCAGTGGTCTAAGGTTCATCATCCAAGAAAGGTCGGTACTTATCTCCTTTTATGGTATATTATTAGTTGAACCTTCTGTTTTGTTAGCCATGTCTATATATATGGTCTCGAATATGGATGAAATGATAACAATAAAGAGTCTCTTTATAGAGGATATATATATATGGCAAAACTTGCAAGGAAAAGACAATATTTGGTGGAAAGGGAGACTTGGCCCTCATCCTCAATTATCAATACCAGGGAACTATTTTGATAGCGGAAGATTGTAATATCATAAGAGTATGGTACCAAGCGATTGTCATTAATAGCCCGAATAATAATCTCAAAATTTTAAATTTCTCTCTGTGCCTAAAATGCGTGAATATGCATATAAACTGCTTGTTTTACTTGCAGTGTCATGATTTGATCAACTTCCACTTTTACCTCAAACTAATATCCACACATTTTAAATTTCACAAAAACGAAGAAGAATATGAAAGAACGTGCAGGGAAAAGCCAAAATATTTGGTGAGATAGAAAGGGAGACTTGGCCCTCATGTTCAATGATTAATGCCAGGGAACTAGTCTGGTCGCGCAATATTGTAATTGTAGTCAATGCCAGCATCATTGAAATATGGTAACCTTCCAAGAAAGTTACAAATTACCAACAGAAAATTATCAACGGCAAAATACTATAGTCAATTTGCAATGGAAAATCAATTTCTATCGGTAACACTGACGAAAATTTTTTATTTTGTGAAAGACAAAATATTCGTCAATAAAAGTGGAGGGAAATTATCTTGGCAATTTTTCCAACATAATATAGCGACGGAAGAGCAATATCCATCGGTAAAATAGACGGGAATGCTTGACGGCATAAACAAGCATTGGGGTGTACTAGTGACGGAATAACGATTTAGTCGGTAAAATTAAAACTTAAACGTCGTCGTTTGGCTTCAAAGTTTTTAATAAAACGAAAATGACGTTTGGTGTAGACATTAAACCTACCCACAAACTCCACCCCCTTGTCCATCCTCATTTTCTCCTCTTTGTTTTCTTCACTTTGTCCTTGTTGTTGCTAGTTCCCTATCACGGTCGCCATTCGTGGTTCTTTGTTGTGCATCATGCAAGCTTCGGTTTTCTTGTTGTCTGCCATTCTCTGTGTCTATTGCGTGCCATCGTCGTCGTGTTTGTTTAATCATTGGTTGAGGTAAGTGGTCTACCTTTGATTGTTTTTTACGATGTCGTTGGGTTATGTTTTTTACTAGGTTTTGATTATATGGGTTTTTGTTTCTATTTTCATTGTATGAGTTTTTGTTTCTGGTTTGATTGTATGGGTAATCATCAATTTTTTGTTAAGAACCAAGTTGAGGTACTAGTTTAATCATCACACGGGGTTTAGTAGTTTTTGTCTAATGTGGAAGTGTTTATATATAAGGTCGTTCGTAAGTCTTCAAGAGCTTATCAAAAAGCAACAAAAACAATTTTTTTAAAAAGAACACAAAGTAGTGAAAGTCTCGAAATTCTCATAATTCAGACTTGAATGGTAATTTATGATAAACGAGGAGAGACATTTAAGACTTTCAGAAATTTCAAATTACATGTGATTATGATAAGATAATTTTAGGGCATTGTGGATTCTATCAATTTTAAGAACACGTAATATGATGAAGAGTCATTACTTACTTACAAACAAAGGTATCGCATGCAGTTTTACTCGATGAATTTGATTGAGCAAAAAAGAGATGCATATTTATTATTCATACAATGATCTTGAAATTATAAAATTCTAATCCTTGGAGTGTTGGAGGATTGTTTTAATCAAGTTGTTTACTGAGTTTGGGGAACAATGGTAAGATACTGTAAATCACGCTTAACAATTTTGCCACTACTAATAAAAGGAGATTTATGCATAGTGAACGTTATCTTATATGAAATGTTCGAGGCTGACATCCAATATGAAACTGATGTACTTCTTTAAGCAATAACACTGAGTTTGTAGATTTATGAGAACTGGTTTGAATATTTTGTTTAATCTTCAAAGCCAAATAGTCCAATAAGTGTAAATTTATTAATATGTAACTTTTTTGTCACCTAAAGCTTACTGGTCAACGGATCATCACATGTTATCGTTTATAACAAATTAATTTTGTAAGAAATTAGAAATTGTGTTATTATTTTTAAAAAAATTTTATTAGTATTATAAAATTAGGATAAATTTATGAATTTAAATATATATTTATCTTAAAAGAAATATAATTAAATCCTAATATTTAAATATTTTTAAGTACATATAATAATAAAGTAACAATTAATATAAAATTTTCACATTCTAAATATATAAAATCTTTTTGTACATAGTATTGAAGTTAAAATTTTAATGACGTAATCAATTTTTATAGTTTATACTAATGGTAATGCAAATATTTGACTTGAGTTCAAACTTCGCTTTTAATGGAAAAAGAATGAAAGTGGGAATCGAAATAGAAATAAAATTATCGGTGTGTTTGATATTACATTAAATAAAGTTAAAATTTATGCTAATATTTGGTATTAAAAATTATAAATAATAATGAGAATTTTTTTTGTTATATGATTTATTTTATAAATAATTAATTAAATTATTTTATAAAATAATTGTTAAAGAAATTAATATAAAAAATCATAATAAATGTCACGTTTGAATTGAAACCCAAAATAAAGGTCACGTTTCTATTATTGTTATAAGTTAGTTACTCCATCTATATTTAGGTTAAAATCATACTAATAGTTACTAAACATATGAATTAAAATTAATCTTATATAATGACAACAACAACACCTAGTGAAAGTCTCATGAATATTTTATATTATGCTAGTAAACTATACTTGTCTGCATTTTATCATTATTGTGTGATGAATGACAATATACTTTTAAGTAATCTTGCATTTCAATTTAATTTCAAATCTAAACTTAGGAACATCTGATATCACACTCCAGCCCTTCTTCCCTCTAAAAGTTACCTTGTTATTTTAAATTCATGTTCTTGGTTTTTCATAATTGAACTTGCTTCTATAGGAAAATTTTAACCTGACAGAATAAGCTTCTTAAGATTAAGAACATCAATTTTCTTTAGCAAGTAAGATTGTTAGGTCCTCTTTCTATTAGTCATAATTATTTCCTTTTCAGATTATAATGCATATTTAGTTTAATTACTAGTATTTATCTCTTTGTTAATATTTGATATTGGGCTAGATTTTGATTTGATTTGATTAATTATAATAATTAAATTGAAATAATTTTTGTAAAGACAAAAGGAGGGAAAAACTGAAATCTACAATGATTTAGATTTCAGTTTTATCTAGCTAAATGGACAGCTGCACATTTAGCATTGAATTGCTAAATATAAGGTGGGTTTTATCATGCTTCATCATCATTAAATGGTTTAATGGTGTCCTCATTAAATGGTTTAATGGTCTTATCATTGAATGGTTTAATGGTTGTCATTTAATGTTGGCGTGGAAATTCAAAGATGGCTCAATCCTAACATGAAGGAAGTTGTGTGATCTGAGGTACTTCAATTACTTGATGCGGTAATTATTTATCCTATTTTTGATAGCCCTTGGATAAGTCCAGTGCAGGTAGTGCCTAAGAAAGGCGGCATAACTATTTTTTCAAACGATAGGAATGAACTAATTTCTACTAGAGTTGTGATACGATGGAGGGTATGTATAGATTATAGAAAAGTGAATGCAACCACTAGGAAAGATCACTTTACTCTTCCCTTTATAGATCAAATGTTGGAGAGATTAGCGGGCATGAGTATTACTGTTTTCTATATGGTTATTCAGGTTATAACCAAAACTCGATAGCCCCGGAGGATCAGGAGAAAACCACATTCACATGTCCCTATGGTACATTTGCGTATCGTCAGATGCCCTTTAGATTATGTAACGCTTCTGCCACTTTCCAACGCTGCATGATGTTGATATTCTCCGACATGGTGGAGAATATAATTGAGGTATTTATGGATGATTTTTCTATTTTTGGGTCTTCTTTTGATGCATGTCTGTTCAATTTAGAACAAGTTCTGCAAAGGTGTGAAGACACCGATCTGGTGCTCAATTGGAAGAAGTGTCATTTCATGGTGCAAGAGGGAATCGTCCTCAGCCATAAGATTTCCAACAATGGGATTGAAGTGGATCCAGCAAAAATTGAGGTTATCAATAAGTTGCCACCTCCTAATTTGGTCAGACCGATACGAAGTTTTCTTGGACACGCTGGGTTTTATCGCCGATTCATCAAGGATTTTACCAAAATTTCTTAACCATTATGTGCTCTATTGCAAAAAGATGTTCCTGATGAGTTTACTGATGAGTGCCTTTATGCTTTTGATAAGTTGAAGAAGGAACTGACCTCAACTCCTATAATGGCTGCACCAGACTGGAACCTCCCTTCTGAATTGATGTGCGATGCTAGTGATTTTGCACTTAGGGCTGTCTTAGGGCAGAGACAGGATAAGAAATTACATGTCATTTATTACACTAGCAAGATTCTTAATGATGCTCAACTTAATTATGCAACTATTGAGAAAGAATTACTAGCAGTAGTTTATGCTTTCGATAAATTTAGATCTTACCTGGTCGGCTCTAAAGTCATTGTTTACACTGACCATTTTGCTCTGAAATATCTACTCACAAAGAAAGATGCAAAACCAAGATTGATCAGATGGATTTTACTTTTGCAGGAATTCAACTTGGAAATTCGAGATAAGAAGGAATCGGAGAATTTAGTAGCTGACCACTTGTCACGATTGGAATAGGGAGACAAGCCGAGAAAGGAACCAATCAATGATACCTTCCTTGATGAGAATCTGTGGTCTGTGAACGACAACATCCCTTGGTTTGCTGATTATGTCAACTTTCTGGTGCCTGATATCATCCCTTTTAATTATTCATACCATAGTAGCAAGAAATTCTTATCTAAGGTAAGAAACTACTTTTGGGAAGATTCGTTGCTCTTTCAGAGATGTACTGACGGGGTGATTAGGAGATGTGTACTTGATGAAGAGATGCAATCATTTCTGCATCATTGTCATGCTTCCCTGTATAGAGGACATCATGGGGCTAACAAAACAGCGGCAAAGGTCTTACAATTTGGACTCTATTGGCCAACTCTCTTCATGGATGCTAGGACTTTCATCTTGACTTGTGATAAGTGTCAGAGAACTGGAAATATTGGCAGGAAGCACGAGATGCCTCAATCTGGGATTTTAGAAGTAAAACTTTTTGATGTGTAGGGTCTGGACTTCATGGGACCGTTTTCAGTATCTTTTGGAAATGAATACATCCTTGTGGTTGTTGATTACGTATCTAAGTGGGTGGAAGCTATAGCATTGTTGAACAACACTGGGGCTAGTGCAGTCAAATTTGTCAAGAAGCACATATTCTCAAGGTTTGGTATTCCAAAAGCTATAATAAGTGACAATGGTGTACACTTTCAGAATCATCAATTTAAATCACTATTGTCCAAATATGGATGTCATGTCAAGTTTGGAACCACTTACCACCGTCAAACTAGCAGGCAAGTCGAGGTATTTAACCGGGAAATCAAGCAAATTTTAGAGAAGACGGTTAATACCTCAAGAAAGGATTGGGCATTAAAGCTTGACGACGCTCTATAGGATTATAGGATAGCCTATAAAACTCCCTTATGGATGTCTCCTTATAGGTTAGTCTTTGGAAAATCCTACCATCTTCCGGTTGAAATTGAACACAAGGCATTATGGGCTATCCGAAAGTTAAATTTTGATCTTAAGGAAGCAGGACAAAGGAGACTAATGGAGTTGAATGAATTTCACCTTGATGCTTTTAAGAATGCTTGCATATACAAGAAAAGAACCAAGGCTTTTCATGATAAGCACATCCTGTGGAGGGAATTTAAACCAGGCCAAAAGGTATTGTTATTTAACTCTCGCCTGAAATTATTTCCAGGGAAATTACGATCAAGATGGTCGGGACCGTTCGTAATAATAAGGACATATCCATATGGAGCAGTAGAAATTAGGCGGGATGATCAAGGGCCCTTTGTGGTTAATGGGCGAAGACTTAAACACTATCTCGAGGGAGAAACAGTGGGATGCATTTCCACTGTTACATTTCAAGGTTGATAACTGAGTGGCCGAGTCTAGCTAAGGACATTAAATCTAACTCTTGTGTTTAATTTGTGTTAAATTTTCACTTGTTTGTCTCATTAGTTCGTTGTGCTTAATTTATTGTGTGTGTTAAGGGATACCTTTTGCAAGGCATTTCAGGAACATCTTCCAGTACCGTGAGGAATGGTGCAGTCGCAACTCTTCAAACCTAGAGGTGAGACTCATTTTAAGCATGGAAAAAGGTATGTGGCAATTTTTGTCCATCTTATTTTGATGTTCTTCCAATTTTAGCACTCACACATCATGCATGTAGCCCTAGGACGTCATACAATGGCTAGAAGGAACAAAGGAAAAAGGGAGATAATAAGAAAGAAATTTGAAAAAGTCACGTATGTCTGTTAAACGGACATTCGACATCGGTTGCCTCCAATTACTCCAAATAACCCGTAAAGGTTTGTTAAATGGACATAGATGTCCGCTTAACGGACACGGGACCTCCAATTGCTCAAACTGACCCGTAAATGTCCGTTAAATGGACATTGATGTCCGCTTAATGGACATTATTTGAATAGCAGATTAAAACCCTTCTTTTTCTTTCTTTCCCGCATTTTCTCTCCTTTTTCTCTCGCTGCCTCTCACCCTCCCTTCTTCACTTCTTCCCCCTCCGGCCATCCCAACCCACCTAGCCTAAACCCTTAATCCCTCTTCATATTTCCCCATCCTTCCCTTTCACTCCTCCCCATCAAATCTTTAATCCATAGGATAATCTATCCACCCACATTGGCAAGGAATTCCAGAGAGGGAGAGCTGTCAGAGAAGCGTTGGAAGGAGGACAATCTTCGAGGTCTTCACTGCGAAAGTACAGGGTAAGTCTTCTATGCTACATCTTGAAGCAATTTTTCTAGAATTTGGGACACAACTGTGTGAAGTTTTTAGGGCTAGGGTTGTAAGAGATTGAATTGAACATTGGATGTTGATTGGGCCAAATTGTGTTGCCATTTAGAGGGTGGATTGCCTTACGTAGTGAATTGAGAATTGAAGTGTAGGGTTGATTGTGTTCTTTGCTTTGAGGAAGGTTAAGAATGCATTGATTTTTAGGGTTGATTGAATTTAAAGTGCTGGGGGTAATTCCGTGCGATTTGAATTTATGTAGCTTCTCATTAATGGTGAGATTGGCCTGAAGCAATTGGGTTGTGATTGCACTAAGTTTCTAAGTTTGAATTGGGTAATTTGCGTGTGAAGCTACCATGTCAAGATTTAAGTAAACTGCGAGAAAGAACGTCGAGCAATCCTTTCGGTCTGTGAGAGGGAAAAACTTGGCTCAGGATGAACCTATACCTGACCAGCCAGTGTTCATCAATGAACAATGTGAAGCATGGTACAATAAGAAAAGGAACAATAAGTTTGTACTTGAGGTGTCCGTGGCGGAGCTTATTGATGAGAAGCATCGTGTGTGGGCTAATTTGGATAAATTCCATTGGGGAAAACTGTTGACCCTCAAGGGTACTTATTACCCCGAAGCAGTCAAGCAATTCTATGTCAAAATGAATGTGGTAGATGGGAAACAACCACTAATGCTCACCTCAAGAGTCAATGGGGAAGAGGTGGTGATCACTGAGGAGCTTATTTGTAACCACCAAGAGCTACCAACAGAAGGCAATGTCCCATCTTTTGACAAGAGGGCCCGACGCTCTTGCAATGAAACTTGGAATAAGGAGGAAGCTATGGATCGGCTTGAGATTCGAGTTGGATGGTGTCGGACGAATCAACAATTCTTTATGCATTGCAAGTACCTGGACGTAGCCCAAGGTTAATTGCTTTTGTGATAGCTCATAATGTCATGCCAAAGGCTATTGATTCAGGATATCTCCAAACTGAGGACTTATTCATTTTGGATAAAATGTTCTTTAACGACGACCAATTCTAAGGCATTGCTGCGGCTAAATTGATGATGACAGTGATGTGGCAAGTAGTCCACCACAAGGTAGAGGCCAAGGCGTTCGTCTTCCCAGTTTTATTGAGCCAATTGTTACACCACCTTCGGGTCATAAAAAGGGATGAAATAGTGGCTCTTACTACTGAGGGGGATGTTATTACTACTGAAAAAATGAGGGAATTTTGGTTTGAAGACAATGCCCCTCATGGGTGTATCAATCCACATCCAACAAGGCGCCACCCTGATACTCCTACTGCACAAAGACCAAGAGCGCCTCCACCAGCAGACAATACCCCAAACTGGCTTCAGATGCAAGCAAACATAAGAGGTCTTCAAACCGAAGTGGCCGATCTTGCAACTTCACAAGCATGCATGGAAGCAATGCTGAAGGCTATCATGGAGGCTCAACAACAGCCGACAATAGAGCATTGAAGCCTAGTGCCTTAGGATTTCCCTGTTGTCATCGCTCACACACATTTTGCATTTTATCTAGACCTCAGTTTTGTTTTTCCATTGGTACATTGTACCACTAACTTTAGTTTTATTTTAGTCTATTTCAATATTTGTGCTTTTGATGGGAACTCTATAATTTCCGGGTACGATATATTGGACAATCAACTCTTCAGGGGGTTCCTTTACCTTCACTCTACTTTTCATTAATTACATTGCTTTTCTTTTCTTTAGCTTTCCTGCCATTGAGGACAATGTGAATTTAAGTATCGGGGAGGGTAAACAAAAAAAAGGGGGTTAATTTAACATTTTTTACGTCTAATTGTCATTATAATTTCATTTCATGAGTTAATTGCATTATGGATGAGATTGACCGTAAATAAGGTGCATAATATGATTAATTGGATTACATGTCTTGTTATAGTGGGTTGTTGTAACGTTAAATTGATTGAATGAACATGCTATAGAATGAGAAAACATAGCCAAGTGAGCTAATTTGAGCCTAAAAGATTACACTCAATTCTGCTTTCTTGTGAGTGATATGATTTTCTCTTCCATGTATGCTTACTTCTAGAACTTGCATCACATCTCTTCAAGGTTCCATAATCATGCTGTGGTATGTCTTGGAAATGATAAAAGGCATTAGGATTGAGCTTGAGCCAAATAGCCAACCCTTTTTATAAATCAATCCCCTAGTGAACCCTTTGAGCCTAGTGATTGTAGTTTAACCATTTTCTTTGTAAACCTACTCCAAAGAACCTTAAGCCAAGAAAAACAAGTTCACTCTTGTTTAATGATCAGTAGAGCTATCAAAGTTGTGTATTCACTACTTCTATTGATAGGTATACAAAGGAAAATGTGTGGGGGTATTTGAGTATAGCAAGTCAAGAAGCATGCTCTGTTTACAACAAAACAGAAAAAAAAAGAATAATTTGAGTCAATAATAAGCAAAGCATGTACACTTCAGGTTTCAAAGTGAAGGAATGGGGAAAACTGTGGCAATCGAGTTGGTGGAGTTCCATAAAACAATATGATTGTAAGATTTGTGATTTTGGCTCTACTAATTGTTCAATATTTGAATTCCTATCCCTTCATTCATAGCCCAATTTACCCATGGCCCCACTACAATCTAAGAAATAAAGACCTTTTTGATTCATGGACATGTCATAGATGGGAGTAGTGGAGAAGTAGATAAAATGCAAGCTTATGGTAAGGGACATGCATGAGA
>JANITX010161120.1:0-14377 GCA_027564395.1 Erythroxylum ulei
TGTATAAATATAAATTAATTTAATTAATAATTAAATTATTGTGGTTATATAAATATAAATTAATTTAGTTAATAACTCAATATTTTTTAAAAATTTTTGATGAAAAATAGTTGAAATAACACCAAATTTAGTGTAAAAAGATTATAAGAATATTTTACTTTACACCAAATTTAATGTATTGGTATAACTGAATAAGATTAATTCTTGGCCTGAAACAAGCGTGACCGACGTGACAGTTTATATGACGTTTAAAAAAAATAAATAAATAAAATTAATTATTTCGATATAATTAATCAAAATATTTACTTTTCTTTCCGCTTCGGCCGCCAAATTTAGAAAAGTAGACGGGAATCTACCACTATTAAGTCTTAAATCAACTGTCCTGAAAAGCTCGTCAAAAAGTCAACAATCAAAATCAAATCATGTCTTCCGATCTCGGCAACGTGATCGTGACCGTCGACGGCAGCGAGGAGAGCATGCACGCCCTCCGATGGGCTCTAGACAATCTGAAGCTCCGATCTAGTCCGCCCGGCACCTTCACCATCCTCCACGTCCAATCTCCGCCGTCCATCACCACCGGTCTCAACCCCGGCGTCATCCCCTTCGGCGGTCCCAGTTGAGTCTCATGACTATTAATGTTCTTAGCTCTAGTAAGCGCTGTTTGACTTGCTTCGAAGTTCATGTAGTTACTGAACGGCGGTTTTCTGTTGTGAACTGAAGCTGATTTGGAGGTTCCGGCCTTCACGGCAGCGATCGAGGCGCACCAGAGGCGTATTACTGAAGCAGTGTTGTGTCACGCTTTGGAGATTTGCCGCGAAAAGAACGTGAAGTCCTTCTTACTGATTCACTTGTTTTAAGTTGTTTTCTTTTTTATTACTTGTATATAGTTTTAGTTACGACTGGCTTTTATTTTTAATCACTGCAACGTCTGATGGCCTCTCTTTGTGATCGCGGTTATTGGATCATCTTTAGTGCTTTTAACCGTCTCTTGCGCTTGTGGATTGGATTCGTATAAAAGACGGTGTTTCCTTTTATGAATATAATCAATTTCCCAAACCTGACTGAATCATGATTCTTGGTCTTCTTATTGTGATATTAAGCATTTATTGGCTGTTTTGTTTAGCATTAGTTGTTGGAACATGCTTTATCTTTTAACTTATTTTTGGAGTTCGAATTTTGTGGTTAGACGAACGTCAAAACACACGTGGTTGTAGGGGATCCGAAGGATAAGATTTGTGAAGTTGTTGAAAGTTCCTGTGCTGATCTGGTTGTGATGGGTAATCGTGCTTTTGGTCCCATAAAAAGGTAAGGTGCATGCTTAAACGCAATTTCAACTACAAGATATTTCTGTTCATTGCTATGTGGTGATAGAGCAGCATTAACCTTGGGTATTGTTTGTCTTCTACATAATATGTCAATCACATTTCATTATCAAGGTTTCTCATTATTCCAACAACTTAGCTTGTATAAGTCCCCTTATAAGTTCTGATAATTTCACTATTTTAGATATTTTTTATCCTTAAATTGGATTTGACGGTAAAGGGAGCTGTTGATAGAGGCACAAAAGGGGCAAATGTCTAGGCTTATGGGAAATAATGTAAATTTTTTATTGCATCTCTCATAAGCATCCCTAGTAAAATCTCACAGTTAATTATCTATTGTATTTGTAACAATGACTTGAAAAAGGACAACTATTTGAATGTTTTACGATCATTGGATAACGGAATCATTTTGGGAATAGATGCATTTATATATCTTTTCCATATTAATGGACTTACCTGTGACATCCTCATAGCTTTTCTTTTAAACTTTTTTTCTCAAGTTGGTGTATGTCATACTACATGTTATGTTCTCCATTGAACCTGAACATTCCATTTGGTTCTGGTTTGGAAGACAGAAATCCTAGTGGTTATTATATGGTCACGTATCATATAGGGTTCTTTAATTTACTGAAGATTTTGCTTTATTGGAAAAGCAATAAGCTAGAGGGACTGGTGGACCAGAGTCATCAAGGGAAAGTCTTGAGAGCATATTAAAACCATTGGTGTCTATTCTGGGGTCTTGTTTGAGAAATTTAACATAGGGTATGATAATATATAAATGAAGTCTCTCTTTTTGCTAACTGTGGAAAAAAATATGCATATTGAACAGGATGTTTTTGGGAAGTGTCAGCAATTATGTTACTAATCATGCACAATGCCCAGTCATCATAGTCAAGGGCAAAGGCACTTCATCGTAAAGGGAGTAAGGTGTGTTCTCCATTTATTATCTTGTGTTTCAAGGGTTGAGCTGCTGTTTGTTTCTGTACGGCTTTATATTTCTTGTTCAAAATCCTTCTACTATGTTATGTTGCAGACTGCTCCTTAATGTCAATACAACCATCACCCTCTCCAGGCTTCAATGCCTTTCTTTTTGGCAATAAAGGTGTAATGTTGGTGCTATTGAATTCGTGCAACTTGATATTTTATTGATCCGTTGTAAACTGGCAAACTTGTTGCCCCAACGTTGACTTTCTTCTTGTTCTGTACTTGGGTAATCTAAACTAGTACCTCTGTAAGTTTTTGTGTGTGACATGGAAGCAGATACTTTCAGAGATGAGTATATTGAGTTCTTCACAAAATTGGTTAATGTGAGAAGCACAAATGCATAAATCAATCTCTTTTGCCTCTCTATTCATTGATATCCCAGTGCCAGTCAGCTTACTTTTAGTGATCATTCTTTGTAATCATGGCGTCAATGTCTTCATGAATACAAGGGATAGGGGTATAGAGTGCTTAAGCCAATAGATTAACTAAAAAGTTAATTATTTACTTGCGCAAATGCTGTCTCGGAACCTTATCCCGTAGTTTTTTTTATGATACACAATAGGAAACTACAGTTTGTGGTGCTTTCCATTGGTCGAATGCCATTCTTTAGTATTTCTGTAGGAATGTATGAAGACAGAGGTAAGTGGTATTGAAAAAGTCTTAATGATCTGAAACCTTGTAATCTTTGATTTACTGCTAAGGATTAGCAGTGTTTCACTTGTTTTCTATCTAATGTTGATGCTTGATGCCATCCTCTTATTTTTGGTAAATTTGGTGCTCAGGCGCAGTTTTTGGTGCTTGATCAACTATCCAGTGGCTTAATCTTTGGTACATATAGGTTTGGAGGAAAGGCTTGGGTGCGGGTGTTATTCTTACTGGGCTTGTTTTCTTGTAGATAAATGTGTTGTTGTGATTTGTAAACTGTATGTTTTCCCTTTATTTTCTTATAAACTTTGCATAGCATTGTATTGGTTTTGATGTATGAAATATTTTCTTTCCTCATTCACACATTTGCTGGTGCTTCATAGTCATTCTTGTCTTTGAAAATACCTCAGAAGAATAACACAATTTTATTGAGGCATTATCATCAATCCAGTTTTCCTCTATGATGGATGAAAATACCATAATGGGCTTTACTTTGCTTCCTCTGATTATCATGTTCCAGAAGATATTGCCTTTGCATATCTGAATGAGAATGATGAAAACAGAAGGAGCAATTAAACGCATTTGTTATATCAATATGAACTTTATTGCATAATTTTGGTGGAGGCATCTTTGCACTTTACAATACTATAGTTGAGCGTTCTTTTACTGCTTATGCCAAACAATTGAAAAATGATTCAGGTGCCAAAGAACAGGTGAATATTCAAGAAATTTGGTCTGACTATGCATTAATGCATCTGAAGATGTCCAGGTGGTGAAGCATTTGAGCAACATAGTTGGGTTCCTAACAACAACCGCCCCAAAAATCCTCTTCTAAAACAGGTATTCACCACAGTTCCACCCGCACATCTTTAAACTTTCTTACACCAATTTAGATACAAATAACCGAAAAGAAAAAGACAAAAGAACGTGTTACATAAGTTTGAGTGTCCAATGAAAAGGAGCGTTCCTTTTCATCTTCTTGATCAACCCCACCATTGGTGCACCGCAACACCTTCATCTCTTAACCTTCCATACAAAGCCAAGCACTCCCAATATGCCCTTTTGCTTCCATTACTCCTCCCTTTTGGCTTGCACTCCAAGAACAGTTCATCAACCAGTTTGCTTGCTTTACTCTTCACCATCTCTTCCACAACCTCCGCCTCTGCTTTCACCACCACATAATCCTCTTCTTTTACATTCTTCCTCAGCCAGTCTGACATTTGAACCTCTTCTACCTGCGCTGACAATGATTCTTCTGTGGCAATCTCCACCTTATACACCTCAAAATCCATGTTCCTTGTTGGATAGTGCTTCTCGAACCACCCTGGAATGCTTCCTCCTTCCTTTTCTGGCAACCCCACGTCAATGAACAAGCGGCGGGGATAACTTTCGAGGGAATCATCCATTAAATCTGGCAGATACTTGGTTCTTTTCAGGTATCTTGTTGATTTTCCTGAAGCTGCTCTTGGTGGTTCGAGGAGTACATCTTCGAGCTTGTTCAGTGCTTGCTTTCGCGCCTCTGTGGAATAGTCAAGGAGACGTCGTTGTGTGGCGGACCTGGTTTTTCCCAAGCTCGTTTTCCTCATAGCCAAGACCGTGGACTGAAATCTCCTCAGATAGATTATTTTGTAATTGGATGGCTTGTTGAATGGAATCGAAGGATTGCCACTGAGTTGAACAATCGCAATCCCGCCAACTTTTAGTGTCCTGTCGATGAATTCTGGGGCACTGTGATAGCTATAGCTGAATGCGAAGTCGAAGGATTCGTCAGGAATCATGGTTTGGCGATGAGAATCAGTAACAGAGACATGATCCATCTCGGTGTCGGTTAGAATGCCAAAAGTGTAGATGTCACTTTTATCTCCATCTCCGTTGCTTACTAAAATGGCTTTACCACCACCTTTAAACAGGCCCTCATTTGTTAAATCATGCAAGACCAAGGAAAAGTTGACAGAAAAGTCATTATAGGGTTCAATTAAGGCTTGAGATTGAGAAGCACCAAAAAGGTTTTTTATCCTTGGTAAGGAAACAAAAACCAACGCCAAAAGCATGGCACGAGCGACAAGCGTTAAAATCCAGGAACAATCGATCAACTTCTCATCATCCAAATGATCCACGAAATTGGCATGCAAGACCAAGAGCTTGCGTTGTTTGAAGGGTTTCTGTTGAAAGTCGTCCATACGCTTGAATGCCATAGAATTGGGTCCTAAATATATCATCAAAAGCAGAAAGAAAAAAAAAACAGAAAGGAATCTTGTAGAAAGGCTCTGGCAGATGATCAGGGTAAGAGATAGAGAAGAACGTTCAAGGGAAAAGAGTTAGCGAGTGCAAAACCTAGCAGCAGTGTGGTTTCCACCCACAAGAGCCACACGGTTACTTTGGATCCCAGACCATAGAAACATCAAATCTCTTAACCGCTGGACCTCCATGTCCGAGAATTTCGAGCCCAGATCGATGATCATGTACAATGTTGTCACTTGTAATAATAATTATTACGGACACATGATTAGGCACCAATTCTTCCTGATCTCCGATCAGAGTAACATGGAGTAGAAGCGGTAGAGAGGTTAGTAACGCGCCCTCTTTTTCTTTTTCCTTTTCTAATCGATATCAATTTTTTCTTAATTGTTTGGGATGATTGGATGAGGAGGGCCAAGAAAGTGAGGGAAAAGAGAAGACTATATAAGGAAAACAAAGACAAAAGGAAGTTGGCTTACGACAGAATTGGATGGTGGGACGAGAATCGAGTAAAGCCATAGCTGTTTTTACCTAAAATTTTCGTGCGTTGTTGTAAGAAATAAGAATAGAGGAGTTGACATTTATGGCTTTGTTCTACTTCTTGGGTATGATTTACGTGGACTACATACGGAGTGGCCTGTACTGATCCACTACACGTTACCCGAGCTAAGCTAAAAAATTATAGGCATTAAATTTTAAGAATTTGGTTTGTTTGATAATTAGCAAATTATATTAGCTGATTATTTTATAGTAAATTATATTAATTGATTTGAATAATAATAATATTAACTATTTATTAAAAATATTTTTAACGGCATATGATAATAGCTTATCTCTGAGTATGCCGACCTTGGTTGTCTCTTACCAAGATGAATTCCCAACTTTACCCTCCTCGCCCCTCCTTCCTTCCCTACTCAACCTCACATTGAGTCTTCCACCACCAAACTACCTGCGGCCCCTACTCCTCGGAAGAGTTGGAAACAGGTTGTTGGCAATCACCATACCTCGAGCCTAACCTTTCAACCTCTCACGAAAATCGATGGCAAACTAATAGTCTATCCAGAGATTGAAATTCTTGAAGAAGGAGCTCGCTGTTGGGAAGCCACCTTCGTTGGTTGCTTCTTTGATTAACGTCCCCCCTTCCCAATCGTACACAAATGGGCTCATTATTTTTGGAATGGCAAAGAACTAGTCAATGTACTTCTCACTGAGGACACCCTCATTTTGTTCTCATTCAGATCCGCCTCCCAAGCTTAAAAAATCCTAGAGGAGAGCCCTTGGCATGTGGGTAACGAACCATTGTTCTTGCAACTCTAGCAATTGATCTTGAAACTTGAATCTATCAAGATGCAAAACATTCCTATATGGATTCACCTATACAATATCCCTCTTGAATACTGGACCACCAAAGGATTGAGTGCTCTTGCTAGTTTTATCGGTAAGGCCCTATGTGTTGACGAAACTACTGCTATGAAGGAGCGGGTGGGCTATGCCCGCATTTGAATTAGCGTGGATATCTCCTAAGAGCTGCCCACCGAAATCCCTGTCATGAGGCTTGGTGAAGGACATAATTTATGGGAGGACAGTGTTGAAGTCTCTTACCAGTGGAAACCTCTCCTCAAACGCCAGGGGAAAGTTTGGAAAGCCATAGGGAAAACCTTCCAAACTGGTAGCTATTCTGAGCTAATGGAAACATGCTTGCTCGTGATGATACCCCTAACCTGTCTACAAAGGAACATGAAAATATTCTTGCTTCTGAGAATACTCCTAATGCTATTTTTCACTCACCTATTGAGTCACTTGTCAACGAACAAGCACCTTCTCACGTTCAACAACCACCTGCAACCCCGAAAGTTGGACAACCCTTTTCCCCTGAACTAACCAACCATGCCTTAGCTAGTAAAACAAATGAATTACCATGTTCATCCGATACCCACTCTGTAAGCAATTCTACAGAAACAGAAGCTCAATCACCCAGTCCTCAATCTCGAAATGATATTGATACTGCACCAAAATAATCGAGTCTGCCATTCCAAACAATTGAAAGACGCAAATCTCAATGGAGCAACCAAAAACAAACTCTCTTAATATGTCCATCATAATGTGGAACGTCCGAGGAATGAATTGCCCTACAAACCAAGCTGCTTTCAGGGATTTTGTTAATAGCTGCTTTAAGGGATTTTGTCAAAAGGGAGAAGCCTCTACTTGTAGGATTATTTGAAACCAAAATAAAATTAGTAAATTTTAGTCGACACTCTATTTTGGGACATGGCTGGCAGCATATTTCTAATCATTTGCATCATGTCCTATGCTATAGGCTTGATGCAATTCGGTTGGAGCTCCTCAACTATACTGATCAACTTATGCATCTAAGTTTCTTTTTTGCAGGAAAACACTGACATTCTGGTCTCCTGCATCTACGCCAACAACTTTGCCTTCCAACGATCCACTCTTTGGAGTAATCTTATTGACATCAGTCGAGCCTCCAGCCTACCATGGTTACTTTGTGCATACTTCAACTCCATCTTACATTGGTCTGAAGCCCATGAGAATTGTAACTGTAACCTTTGAAACTACTCTACTGATTTTAAGCAATGTGCAGATACAATAGCAGTTATACACCTGAACTCTATTGCCTACAAATTCACTTGGTCCAACAAGCAATCCACCCATTGGTATATTCAAAAGAAGCTCGATAGAGCATTAGTTAGTGCTCAATGGCTTGTTCAGTTTCCCAACAGTTTTGCCATATTCCAGGACCCTCTCTTCTCTGACACACCCCTATTAAAGTTATGAATCTCTTCCAAAAGGACACCTGCTACCATCCTTTTCGCTTCAACAACTACTTGATCCATTTACCTGGCTACACTGATGCTTGTAAAAACAGGTGCATTATGATTTTTTGAGGGCACCAAACAGTTCATCATCAAGCAAGAACTTAAAGCTCTACATGCTACCAGGTGGTCCACTCAAGATGCGTTACTTGCTCTTTCTCCACAGGATCCATCACTTCTTGATAAAGAAAAAACAACTCTATCGAATTATAAGCTTTCAGTCAGCCATCACAACTCTTTTTTGTAGCAGCGATCTTGGATCCATTGGCTAAAAGTAGGCGATAAATGTTCCAACTTCTTTTTTAACTCCATTCTCGCTCACAAAAACACCAACAGAATATCATCTATTACATCTCAAGATGGGCGATCCCTTCAACATCCACAGGATATCAGGGCTGAGGCTGTTAACTACTTCAGAAATTTGTTTGGACCTCCACATTCTGCTTCTACATCAACTACCGACTTACATGAACTCAATCTGCTAACAATAAACCCATTGGACTACAATATGCTTATCAAACCAATGGAAGACAAGGAAATAGAGGAAGTTGTTTTTCAGATGGGAGGCACGAAGGCCCCTGGTCCTGATGGACTAAACTGCCTTTTCTACCAAAAAACATGGTCTATTATAATTACTTTTACTAAAAATGTAGTGAAAGAATTCTTCTCTACAGGGTGCTTCTAAAGGAAATTAACAAGACATTTTTGTGTTTAATACCCAAAACCTCTTCTCCAAACGATTTCAATGATTACCGACTTATAGCTTGCACCAATTTTCTTTGTAAAATTATCTCAAGGATCCTTGCTATGCGAATGAAAACAATTATAGCCCCTCTCATCAGTGACTATCAGGGAGCATTCCCCTGTAACCGACAAATTGGTGATAATATACTCATTGTGCAAGAGCTTCTCAAAGGTTATTCAAGAGCAAATCCATCCCCAATTGTACTATAAAGACTGACTTCTACAAGGCCTTTGATAGTATAAGCTGGGACTTCATTTGGAAGATGATGGAGGCATACGACTTCCCTCAGATCTACATCAAATGGATTAAAGAATGCTTGACTACTGCGAGCTACTTTATCTTGATTAATGGTTGTCCCTCATCTTACTTCAAAGCTGACAAAGGGCTCTTTTTATCTTATGCATGGAAATTCTCAACTCCATCATTAAGCTTGAAGTGAACACTACCGCCAGTTTCAAATATCATACGAAGTGTAAGAAAAGTAGATTAACCAACCTGTCTTTTACCGATGACTTGCTTCTTTTTTGCATAGCAAATCACCACTTATATAACAATACTCCATAAATTCAAAACTGCTTCTCGATTTCACGTAAATCTCAACAAAAGCCATTTCTTCTTATTGAAAGGAGCCTAACCTTTGGCCTTACACATTGCTTCAGCTACGGGCATGCAGAAGTCTCCACCTCTCATTTACTTGGGATTGCCTATATCCACAAAAAGACTATCATTTCTTGAATGTACACCTCTATCGAGAAAATCCAACATAGAATAAACACCCATATAAACAAATTTTTATCTTCTGCAAGGAAACTCCAGCTTATTCAATCGGTCCTTAACTCCACATATGCTGTATTAGGGATTCGGGATTCACTTCCAACTGTGACGACTTGTACAGGTCAAGTAATGGGCCAGGACATTTAGCTCCAAGCCCATCTGCCAACTCAACACCCAAGCTCACTACAATCTCCTCTACACTTGTTCATAGCGGAGCATCTCATTCTCAACAAACCTCCAGCTACAGAAAACAATTTCCTTTTTATACTGTACATTCTGTTGTAACGAATAGTCTAGAAACAAGCATAACTTTGTACACAATGTTCTTACAGCAAACACCAGAAATGAGGGGAAAATATTACAATTTGGTCTCTCTTTATTTTACTCTATTTTCTTTTACTTTCATAGTATCAGAGCCAGAACATTGACCAACGTCAGAATGACTCGTGATTCTTCATCTTCTACCTCTACCCATATTCGACAGTCTAGCAGCACCCCTCTGTTAGACTTTCCAGCCTTGGCAAAAACACTAAATTTCAATTTGCCAATCAAGTTAGATAGAAATAACTTCCTCAATTGGAGGGCACAAATCATAGCAGCAATTAAAGCTCTTGAATTAGAAGATTATATTTCATCTGAAATTTCTCCACCAACACAGTTCATCACAGAAACTGTTTAATCTTCCACAGAAGCTCCTCAGCCTGTGGCAAACCCTGATTATCGAATATGGCGTAGATCAGATCAATTACTCCTCTACTGTTTACTCTCCATAATAGGTGAGGATGTGGTTGGCCAGGTAAATCACTCTACATCTTCTCTTGAATGCTGGAAAATATTGGAAAGTTCATATGCCCAGACATCAATGGTTCGGGTTTTGCAGCTGAAACAAAAACTATAAAGCATTTAAAAAGGTTCTCAAACTATTTTAGATTATATTCAGAAGATAAAAACAATTGGAGACTCCCTTATGGTTGCAGGACATGTTGTGCCTGACCATGAATTAATTCTCAATGCCTTAAATGGTTTGGGGCATCAATATGATTCAGTAGTGGTTCTTTTAACCAACACAATGAAAAACTCATCTCTATAGGAGGTGTAATACAGTCTTATGATGCATGAAATTAGACTTGAACAATTAAATGCAATTTCTCACACTTTCAATGTTTCTCCCCTTCAGCAAATTTTGCTTCATTTAACAGAAATCAGTCCCACAACCACAATCAAGGAATTTGTCATACCTTTAGAGGCAAAGGAGGTCGATGGCATGGTGCAAACCGACTCTATTGCCAATTGTGCCAAAAACCTGGTCATGATGCTCTCCGTTGTTACAAATGTTTTGATCAATCTTGGAATGGAAATCAACAATGGCAGAATCAGTCTCAAACTCAAAACTATTGGCAACATTCATCACACAATGGCTCACCTCAAACCTTCCTAGCTCATCAATCAACCACCAGTTCTGAACCACCTATTACTTCTACCTGGTATGTCGATTCTGGAGCCACCAATCATGTCACTGCTGACCTAAACAACCTTTCAATTAGCTCCGATTATGCTGGTAATAATCATCTCACAGTAGGTAATGGAAACTCTCTCCCTATTGCACATATTGGTTCTTCCTACATTAAATTCCAAAATAAAAAACACACACCACTGTTTTTGCATCAAATGTTACATGTTCCAAATATCACCAAAAATTTATTAAGCATTTCCAAAATCACAAGTGATAACAAGATTATTGTGGAATTCTCTGACAAATTATGTTTGTTCAATGACAGGGACACGAGGAGAGTTCTACTCAAAGGGATGCTGCGGGATGGCCTCTACAGCCTCGATGTTCCACCTCCTAACTAACACAGCTCTCATCCGAATCCCTCTACCCCACTCTCCTCACACCAGTGTGCTTCTGCTCTCCATCATCCACCTCAAGCCTTTACTGCTAAGCTTTCTAAGAATGATGTCAATCTCTGGCATGCCAAACTTGGCCATCCATCACCTATTGCACTCAAGCATGTTTTTCATTCAATGCAAATTCCCATTAATGTCAACAATTTACAGTTTTGTGATTCATGCAAGCAAGGCAAACTTCATAAATTACCTTTTCAAACTTATGATATTTCTGCCACTCAACCTTTGGAAATTATCTATTCTGACATTTGGGGTCCCTCTCCTTTCTTATCTACTGAAGGACATAGATACTATATAATTTTTGTTGATGCCTATTCTCGATTTACATGGCTATATCCTCTAAAACTCAAATCTGATGCACTTGCAACCTTTGTTCAATTTAAAACATTCATTGAACTTCAACTAAACAGTAAAATAAAGGCTCTCCATACTGACATGGGAGGGGAATATCAAGCCTTCCTACCTCTTCTTGCTAAACATGGGATTCAACCTCGATTCAGTTGTCCTTACACCCATCAACAAAACGGTGTCTCCGAGCGAAAACATCGCCATATCACTGAAACCGGCCTTACCCTCCTCTCTCATTCTCATCTTCCTCTTCATTATTGGCTTGAGGCCTTCTCCACTGCCACTTCTCTCATAAACAATCTCCCATCCCCAAGATTGCACAACTTCTCCCCTTTTGAGCTCCTATATCACAAAAAGCCCAACTATTCTTATCTCAAAACCTTCGGCTGTGCATGCTTCCCTTACCTTCGATTCTACTCCTCCCACAAGCTCAACTTTCACATCACAAAGTGTATTTTTCTAGGCTACAGCCCTGTTCACAAAGGTTATAAGTGTCTCAGTCCCAAGGGTAAAATTTATATCTCTAGGCATGTTGACTTCAATGAACTTGACTTTCCTTACCCTACCCTTTTCTCTTCTCCCAATTCTGCTCCCTGTCCTAAACCCAGCTTGCCTCTGTCCACCTTGCATCCTGCGGTTTTCCCTCAGCAACCTCTTCCTCTGAGGCTATCTCCCAGCATCTCCACTGTGCCAGGCTCCTCTCCTGTGCTCTCACGTTCTTCAGCAAACAATCAGGTACTATCTTCTTCCTCTGCTGCTTCCTCACCTTCCCTTATGTCATCTTCTTCCCCCACTTTTGTTCATCCTACTTCTCCTACCTGCCCAATTACTGCTACTGCTCCACCTGTCCTCTCTACCCACCCTATGCAAACCAGAGCCAAATCTGGTATTTTCAAACCTAAAACTTATTCTGTTTCCCTCCAACCTTGTCCCTCTCCTGAACCAGCTACTGTTTCTCAAGCCCTTTCCAATCCTATTTGGTACCAAGCCATGTGTGAGGAAATGTCTGCTCTCAAACACAACAACACCTGGACTCTTGTGCCCTATGACTCTACTATGCATGTTTTGGGAACTAAGTGGGTCTTTAGGACCAAATACACTGCAGATGGGGATGTGGCTAAGCATAAGGCTCGCCTTGTGGCTAAGGGTTTTTCCCAAATTCCTGGTCTTGATTTCTCAGAAACATTCTCTCCAATCGTGAAGGCATCCACCATCAAAGTTGTCCTATCCCTTGCTGCCTCCTTCAATTGGAGTATTCAACAAGTCGATATAAACAATGCTTTTCTCAATGGTGAGCTTCATGAAACTGTGTATATTACTCAACCTCAGGGTTTTGTCAACCCCCAATTTCCTAAGCATGTGTGCAAACTTTCTAAAGCTCTTTATGGCCTAAAACAGGCTCCAAGAGCCTGGTATCATAAACTCAGAACTGCTCTCCTACAGTGGGGTTTCTGCAACTCTAAGAATGACACTTCTATGTTTTATCTTCGCCAGAATGGTACAATCATCATCCTATTAGTCTATGTTGATGATATTTTACTCACCGGAAACAATCTCTCAGAGGTCCAGTCCATTATCCGTAAGCTCAATACTCAGTTTGCTCTCAAGACACTCGGTGACTTACATTATTTCTTGGGGTTTGAAGTCTACAAGAACTCAGATGGCCTCTATCTATCCCAGAGTGGATACATTAAAGATTTACTTACCCAGGATAACATGGATATCTGCAAACCGTGCTCCACTCCCGCCTCCACAAGTCTCAAGCTGTCTCGCAATGATGGAGAACCCTTTGCCGACCCGTCTCTGTACCGCAGCTTGGTTGGGGCTCTGCAGTACCTCTGCAACACGAGACCTGACATCAGTTTCATCGTCAACAAACTCAGTCAGTTTCTGTCCAACCCTCTACAACCTCACTGGACAGCTTTAAAAAGGGTGTTGCGTTACCTGAAGGGATCCTCCGATCTAGGGTTACTCTTCCGCTCTTCCTCCTCGCTCGACCTTCATGCCTTTAGCGACTCCGACTGGGCCAGTTCTCCAGATGACCGCAAATCTACAGGTGGGGGCTGTGTTTTTCTTGGTCGCAACCTCATCTTCTGGAGTTCCAAGAAACAGTCTGTCGTCACTCGTTCAAGCACCGAGGCCGAATATAGAGCTCTCTCTCAGCTCTCCACTGAAATCCTTTGGCTGTCGTCTCTTCTCACCGAGCTTGGGTTTTCTCCTTCCCGACCAGCTGTTCTCTGGTGCGACAACAACAGTGCTCGTGCTCTCTCCCAGAATCCAGTCTTTCACGCTCGCACCAAGCATATCGAGATTGATGTCCATTTCGTAAGGGATAAGATCGCCGATGGTCTTCTCGAGGTTCGGTATGTACCCTCCATCGACCAATCTCTGATCTGCTCACCAAACCCCTCTCGGTGACTCGGTTTAGGGATTTACTCTTCAAACTCAACCTCGTACAAAATCCGAGGTTTCGTTTGCGTGGGGGTGTTAGGGATCCATCTTCGACAGTATCTTCCTGTACAGGGTCAAGTATTGGGCCAGGCCCATCTGCCACCTCTCTCCCTACACTCATCTCTACA
>JANITX010161131.1:0-14376 GCA_027564395.1 Erythroxylum ulei
TAATAATAATAATAATAATACAGGAGAAATTGTGATAAGCAAGGTAACACGCTCAAGTAAGACGTCATGATAGTCAAGAGGGTTGGGTTCCAGAAATGGGATCCAACAAAATGTCATTTCACTAGAGACAATTAGTTGAACTCTTAAATTACTAAATATTATGAGAACACATGTTTCAAATAAGATGTCCAATTGCAAACTCTAATATGAACTATATTATAGTCATCCGCACAATAAAGGGTAAAAATATCGTTTTGCCCTTATGTTGGTTTTTCCTTCTAGATCTTCCGTTTTACTCTATATGGTGATTAACACACAAGCTCTTATCTTAGTGTTAAGACTTGATGGATAGCTAGTCCATCAAACTACTGGTGCCAGTTTAATCACCAATCTCTGTAAAACATCTAGAAGTGATGATACCACTATAAACTCTTTATTTGAGTGAATGTTCCTTGATACATGTTTCAATTAATAATTCCAATATGCAGACATTGGATTGATACTTTGTAAAAATCTATTCTGATCATTTCAAGAATTATAATGAAACACATATGAGTTCTCCACTCATCAAGATTGTGGTCCATAATAAACGAATGCTTAATTTGTATGTTTTAAGATTAAAGTAACGACCCACTTTATTCTTTAAAACATACTTGATTCCAGATTCATTTAATAGTGTCATTATCGATAATCAACTACTATCATGATATGAAACTCATCATTCCCTTAAAGTAAACTCTTTTACTTGCACGAAGATAAATCACAACACTACAGTCTAAACCATAATCAAGCAACAAACTTGATTATTCAATTTTAAATCCATTATTTTAGATTCTTATAATATACATGTTTCCCATACATCTCTATGTATATGTATATCTTTTACAAAAGAATCTCAGTACCTTATGACTAGATATATAATGCTCATAAAAACTAAACTCTTTTGTTTTATTAATAATAAATATTTTCATTACAAAAGTAACTGGAAGAAAATTAAGTTATAAGTAAATACACTTACTTTCCACGGCACTATATTTACATAACTCTAACAATCTCTCACTTGCCCTAAAGCAAGTTTGACATATCCCTCATTCCCATCCCTATTAGATGACCCTCAAAACTCTTTTAAGACAGCGTCTTTGTAAATGGATCAACAAGGTTTTACTCTGTGAGAATCTTTACCACATTCCCCTCACCAAGTTGTATTATCTCCCTTATGAGATGATACTTTCTCTCGATGTGTTTGGCAGCTTTATGGTTTCGAGGTTCTTTAGAATTAGCCACTATCCCACTATTATCACAATAAAGTGTAATGGCCTTTTCTACCTGAAGAACCACCTCCAAATCATTTAGTAACTTGCAGAGCCATACTACTTTTGCTGCTTCATAAGCAGCAACATACGTAACCTCTATAGTCAAATCAGCAACACAAGATTGCTTGATACTTCTCCAAACTATGGCTCCACCTCCTAAAACAAATATAGAACTAGAAGTTGATTTTTTTTAATCAACATCTAATTGGAAATTAGAATCTGTATATCCTGTCGGAATAAGGTTGCTTCTAGAGTAAACAAGCATTAAGTTCTTCATCCTATGAAGATATTTCAGTATGCTCTTCACCACAGTCTAATGCTCCATTCCTAGAATCTACTTATCAGTCCCACTGCGTAACAGATATCCGGTCTAATGCAAAGTATAGCATATATTAAACTTCCAACTGCTAAAGCATATGGAATGTTATGCATGCGTTCGACCTCCTCTTAGATCTTAGGTGCTTGATCCTTTGAATGTTTGATTCCATATCTAGTAGGAGTGAAACCCCTCTTGGACTCTTACATGGCAAACTTATTGAGCATGTTCTCAATGTAGGTTATTTGAGACAAGCTATCAGTTTGTTCTTACGATCCCTATAACATAGCTAGCCTCTTCTAAATCCTTCATTGAGAATTGTTCGTTCAATCATCCTTTAACCTTAGATAACATTCCTACATCATTCCTAATGAGTAGAATGTCATCAACATACAGGATTAGAAAAGTAACCTTGCCTTCTTGTATTCTTTTATAGACACAAGGCTCATCTTGGTTTTGTATGAACCCATAAGTTTTGATAGACTTATTAAACCTATTGTTACAAGACCTAGATGCTTGTTTAAGCCCATAAATGGGCCTTTGCAATTTGCATACCTTATGTTCATGTCTTGGCTCAATGAATCCTTCTAGTTGGGCCATGTAAATAGTCTCCTCAAGATCCCTATTAAGAAATATGGTCTTGACATCTATTTTTCATATTTCATAATCGAAATAGGTTGCTATGACCAAAAGAATTCTGATGGACTTCAACATGGCAACCGGAGAAAATGTCTCCTTATGGTCTATACCCTCCTTTTGAGTATAGCCTTTATATACCAATCTAGCTTTAAAGGTCTCTATCTTTCCATTTGATCCTCTTTTCCTTTTGTAGATCCATTTACACCATATGGCTTTTACATCTAGTGGTAGATCTACAAGGATCCAGACTTCATTGGCATACATAGAATCTATTTTCGATCCCATCGCCTTAAGTCATTTTTCTACATCAATATCATTAATAGCCTATGTATAAGTAATGGGATCCATTTCTTCTTGGTCTAAGATGGCTATAATGCCTTCTCCTAGGCCTAGATACTTGTCTGGTTGTCTCACAATCCTCCCACTACGTCTACGCATTACTTGATGTTTAGGTTGCTCTTCCGATTCAACTCTTAAATCCATTTCGACATCTTGTTCTGCTATATCCAAATCAACTTTTGGTTTGGATGAAATAGCTAACTCTTTGAGTACTACTTCACTTCTTCCTTTGTGATTTCTCACAAACTCTTCCTTTAGGAAGGTTGCATTTGTTGACACAAATACCTTTCTGTCCTAAAGACTGTAAAAATAGTACCCTCAAGTACCTGTAGGATATCCTACAAACAAACATACTTCTGACCTTGGTTCCATCTTTATGGATTCAGACCTTAAAACAAGGGTTGGGTAGCCCCAAGTCCTTAAATGCCTCAAGAAAGGCACTAGGCCAATCCACAACTCCCTAGGTATTTTTGTAACATCTCACCCTCTACGGGAAGGGTAGAATAGTAATTTAGCAAAGGATGAGAGTGGCTGGTGCCATTGGAGAGAAATTTTCGATATTGAAAATCAACCGGTTCGCTACTTGGCGATTTTTTCGGTCCGGGAATTTTCTCCGGAAAAGTCCAGAAAAATTCCTAAAAATCCCTTAAAATATAAAACACACAATGGATCACGCAAACTAATTTTTCAAACACAATTACCACGTTATCCACAACAAAATTGCATTAGGCACAAATACCGGGAATGTCATGAATGCATGTACAGTTATTTTCATGTGCACAAATTTCACTGTTCGCAAATACCAGTATGCACGAACAATCCTAATTAGTCCCAGTCACTCTCATCCCTGACCAAATTACTATTTTACCCTTCCCGTCAGGGGTGGGATGTTACACATATACTAATAGATTAAACACTAATTTCAAATTTGGTTAAATCTAATATATAATGTTAATGTCTTATTTTTGAATTTGGAAATAAATTTCTAATTGAAATGCATTTTACGTAGGAAAAAGAAGGCACAAAATGCGTGAGTTTGCTTAGTGATAAAGCTACTAAACAATGAATGCATTTTAATTTTTTTATGTGAATAAATTCTTTGCAAAATAATTGATGACGTGTGATTTTAAATTGCATGATTATGAGTTTTATGTGAATGATACATTACAAGTAAATATTGTATATATAGGAAAACCCCTAAGCGTGAATTAGACTAGGCTTAAAAACTAACTAAGCCCATTGAATATTCAGCCCACTTGGTGTGCGACCCTATAGCCTTATTTAATATTAGTAGCATGCCCAAAATTCTTTTAGGCCCATAAGTTATAAGAGGCCTTTAGCAAGACATTATAAGTGCCCAATATTAATCAAGGTCAGAATATGACACTACCTGAGTTATAACTGATAATTAGAGTACATTCTATAATTGGTTTATGGGGCGTACTCTAATAGATTAAACACTAATATCAAATTTGGTTAAATTGAATATATAGTGTTAATGTCTTATTTCTGAATTTGGAAATAAATTTATAAGCAAAATGCACTTTGCGTAGGTAAAGGAAGGCACAGAACCCGTAAGTTTGCTTAGTGATAAAGTTGCTAAATAGTAAGTGTATTTTAATTTTTTATGTGAACAAATTCTTTGCAAAATAATTTATGACATGTTATTTTAAATTGCATGATTATGAGTTTTATGTGAACGGTACATTATAAGTAAATATTGCTATTATAAGTTTATATTTTAGCAATATATGAACTGAAAGCTGAATTTCATATGATTTGAATTTATATGGGAATGATGTTATTAGTTGAATCAAAGGAAATGAATTTTTAGCCTATGGTACATCGCTAGATTTTATACATGTTATTATACTGGTGTATAGAGGTTAACCTAGTACAGGTAAGTGATGTAGAATCAGCTCTGTAACTAGTGGTTAGCTTAGTATGCGTAAGCGATGTAGAACCATCTTTGTAACTATCGGTATATAGTGGTTAACCTAGTACAAGAAAGCAATGTAGAACTAGCTCTGTCATTAGTGATTAACTAGTCACAAGTAAGTGATGTAGAACTAGCTCTGTGACTTTCGTAAGTAAGCGATATAGAACCAACTTCATGACTTTATGCCTAACAGTACCTTATCGAAAAGAAATTAGTTTTGGGCTTTGTCGTGTTAGAAAGTTCATGAAATTAATAATGCTACTACTATTTGCTTTAATAGTACTCAAGAAATTGGATTTCAGGAAGCATATATGCTTCATATTGGTATTGTATTATACGAAATGAGATGAATTTTTTAAGGTTTAAATTGTTATATATGATTTGAATAGAAGTTCTAAACGCTCACTGAGCTTGTTTAGTACACACTCTATTTTCTATTTTTAAATACAACCTCCCAGGCGCATGCTTACGGGCTTCAACAGTAGGGACTCCAGCTCGTGAGTAGTCAGCTTTGTCACGTGGTGCTATGCACACATTATTGTATTGAAAATACTTTTGAGAACTGTTGCATATCCATGAATATGTTTTGAATGGATTTGTGTAAAGAACGCATGAATGAAATACATGAATATGTTTTAACTTTTTAAAATTTATTGACATAATTGTTTAAGATTGCTTGTGAGTGGACTTGAACTAAATTTTGCAGTGGAGAATTTGGTGTGAATATAGAAGTGTTATGACATTTTAAAGAGATTTTGGAAATTTTTGTAATATCAAAATGCAGTTGTTATGTTGCAGAAATTTTTGATAAAATGATTTAGAAAAAAAACTTCACTATTTATATTTATTAATGTTAAGTTAAAGTTTTTGATAAAAAGGGCAATAGGCTTAGCTCTATGGGAACTTTCAAGTTGGATCAATTATTGACTGCAAGGCAACCATAAGGTATCGAACAAGCTGCCTTGTCTTTTCAAGAGAGGCGCCTGTCATTGACACTCTTCCCATGTCAAGTATATACTAGATGGAAAAGCAATAAAAGCTATGTATATTGTATTTCCATCCATATATCTCTATAATACAAAAGATGGTTAAACTCAAAAGTAGTTCAATTACCCAAATGAATATTGTTTGACTTTATAGCAACAAACAAAAAATAGGTTCACTACTAATATGCTTTATGTCCAAACATGCATTTAAAATATGATTCACAAATTTAAAAGTTATTATCAAGGAAACTAAACATTTTTTATAATCATAAACAAATTTAATTTTAAAATGTAATAATGATTGACCATTAACATATATCCCCTTTTAAAAATTTATGCCTTATTTTTAAATTTAAATAAAATTTAAGATTCTAAAAATTTAAAAACATTATAAAATACAATTTATGTGGTAGATATTTTGAGATATTTATCACATGAACTTCAAATAATTTTTCTATCATCAATAAAATAAATATATATTTATAAGTAAAATTATTAATTGCTTGCGCTCATGAAGAAGATAAGTCTAGTATTTATCCTATTCCATGACAAGTCAACCCTAATTTTCATCTTTGGTTCTTTCTTTGAGTAATATGTTTGCTAAAATTGCAAAGGGAAATATGCTCTGTATCAACTCTCTCAAGATTGGTCAAATCATCATTGGATTAGGAATGAAACAATCCATCTTATATAGTACAAGAAAAATTGGTTTTAAAGATAGAAAATAAAGATTTTCAGTCGACAAATAAATTTGGCGATGGAAATTACCGACGAAAAGAGTCGTCGAAGAAGTGACCGTAGGTAAAATTTAACGACGAATATTTCGAATCCGTCGCAAATTTAGTGATGGAATATTTTAATTCTATCGGTAAATTTAGTGACAGAATTTTGTAATTCCCTTAGGGAAATTAGTGACGGAACACTCTAAATTTAGCAATGATATTAAAATATTTCGTTGGAAAATTTAACGACAATAAGTTGTTTGTCTATTTGTAAATTTAACTACAGAATCTTGTTATCTTGTCGGTAAATTTAGCAACAGAATTACAATATTTTGTTGATAACTTTGACCTATGGACAAACAATGTCTATCACTAAATTTACTTACGAAAAATGTCATTCTGTTTGTAATTTACGTACATAATATATCATTTCGTTGGTAATTTATCGACAGAATTAGTAATATGTTTGTAAATAACTGACAAAATATTGTAATTTTATCGGGAAATTTACCTATGATAATTTCAACCACCTTTTTCTCACTTCCTTCTTATTTTTTCTGTTGATAATATTTTGATTCTTTTCTGCATTTAATTTCTATAAACAATAAGTTGATTGGTAATATAAAGTAAAAATTATTAGGATTAGTAATATATAATAAAAATTTTAATTTACAAAAGTAAGTATCTTGAAAATAGCTATAAATTAAGAATTCATACAAAATTATTTAAGAGTAGCAAAACATCTACATTCACTTATCCATCCAAGCTATGCAGTTGGTGAAGGCTGATGCTCTGACTGCTTCCATGAGATACTGCCCCTCCCATCAACTTATCCATCTCATTATAGAGTTAGGCTATGTACTCCATCGATTGCTGCAACTGAGTTGCCAGCCTCCCTACTGTACTCTCAAGCTGAATGACTCTCTCATTTGATGCGGATTTCCTACTAGATATAGCTATAGTGGATGAGGAGGATTGTGAACAACATCTTTTTGGAAATGAACCTAAGCTGAAGATCCTTTTATGGCATCCCTACCACCCACTATATCAAGATATGTCTGACTCTTATCAACAGTTTTAATGTGTTGAGATTGTTGTTGAATGTTTTCTTGTATTTGGTCCTATCATTATAATTGTTTATGTTAATAATTGATAATTTTTAATAATTAATATTAAAGTATAAATTTTACATACATTAAGTTCTCTGCATCAGGTATTGACGAAGGTCACACCATCATGCTTCTTAGTGTGGGTGTGCAAAAAGAGCTGACCAAGTGTCGGCTTCCTGCCTATAGACTTTTTCTGCATCAGAATAAAGTGTTATAAATGAACTACAATTTACAAAAATTTCGACAAAGTTTTCTCAATTTTATGATATTTACCCCTTGTAAAACAAAAAATTTACTCAACAACACAACCATTAATGACACCAGACATTTATAATATTATCAGTCTCTATAATATACATATATTTTCATTATAAATTTCATACATCAAATTACATTGAATTCAAATTTCATACATCAAAGTACAAAATCGGAATATAAATGTAAAGTTTAGATACGTACAAGCTTCTTTGCATGCTCCTGGTGGGTCATAGATCCTCTAGTATGTACAGGTAGATTCTCTCTCTCTCTCTAGTCCTCCACGTCTATTTGCATAATTGCACTCTGAAATGGGCATTGCCTCGGGTGATGCCTAATACTACTGCCAATGACTCCATATTTCTTCAGATATATAAGGAAGTCATACATCGTTCTTACATATCGAACTAAGAAAGTCTCTATAACATCTATCATACATTATAAATTACAACATCAAATTTTGAATCCTAAAAAAATTCTTTCTAAAAAAAAGAAAAAACTATAAGTACTTATAAACTATAATATTTACATAATTAATGTATAAAATTAGATAAAATTAAAAATATTAAAGAATATATTTTTTGTACCTCAAAATTTGATAATAAAAATCCTTCGTCGCTTGAGAGATATTCTTCCATATATAACCCTCAAGATCTATCTTCCATTGAATTTGAATGAGATATTTTTAGAGCACGTTCCAAACAGGACCAACCTAATATATAAGCTATTTTAGATCATTTCCAAATTACATCCTATAACTTCAGTACAAACCTATGGTGTTATCATGCATTACAAAATTTTTAGAATTTCACTCATAGATTATTGACAATTGTGATATAAATTCTTCAATCAACTCCCTTAGCTCTAGGCTAGAAGTTGCCTCCTTTATTTACAACATTTACCCCTAATATCTCTGTTGCTATAGAGGTGGTAGATGGTGTAGTAGGGATGCTGGATGGTGTAGCAGTAAGTAAAGAAGGTGACTATATAGGGACTGTAGGTCGTGAAGGTGATGCCTCATCTAGATGTGCAGTAGCTGGACGTATAGCGCCTAATTCTATAGCATTGCAGAATGTGATCCTTGACTTGGACCTACACTGGCTCGTCCAAATGGTGGTATCCTGACCTTTGGCTGCATCATTTCCTATTTTCCCTTTTTTGGTATATTTTTAACCTGAAATTCACATTTTATTGAATATTACAATAATAGAACAATATAAATTAAATATAGAACAATATATTATTGATGCAATAATAGATTTACTGATATAGTATTCTATTACAAAAACAAATTAATCACTATCACCACCTAATTGTAAATCAAAATCATCATCATCTTCTTTTTCTGAAGATTTCGAATCAAACTTAGGCTCTTATTCAGATCTCTCACCCTCCTCATCCTCTCTAGATGAAATTTCAACATATTCATTACTTGTATCGTTCAAAGGTTCATTCTTTTCATATGTTTCACATGCATTTAATTCATAAACTACTTCTTGAAATGCTTCACTTTCAATTCTTTTACTTTCTCCTTTTCCATGTAATTCAGAAAAAACCTCTAGGTTTTACTTTACAAACGACCAACCAATCTGACTTATCTCGTCATAAGTTGGGAAAAGAGACATAATGCACCCAGATCGCTTGCACGCTAATATGAAAGGTTCAAATTGTCTAAATCTTCTTTGTTGGTTAATTTTACCTAGATTGTATCGGATGTGAAGTTTTGTTAATCGTCTATACATCGAAGATCTATCAACATTACTCATTTATGTGAAACTATTATTTAAAAAAGTGATTTCACAGTTTGATATAATAATCGTTTTGGCAGTATCCATATTAATCTTATAGAACATTTACTCTCTACTTTACAAGTCATTGTATCCTTCATTTCCCCTAATTTTTTACAGGTCTCTGAACATTTTCCCTCCAAATTAAAACCAACCAATCCCACCATATTATTTCACAATTAGAAAACTCAATCACAACCAATTCCATTTTAGTGATTGGACCATCACCACATTATAAGTCATAAGAACCTTACAACTTCATAGAAGCATTAGAAGGAAAGATAAGGCTTTGATTTTTATTATCCTTAATATATTTGAATACCCTATAAGAAATGTACAAATGAACTGTAGTTGGCTTATCAATATATTGACTTAATTAATGGACAAAATATGTGAGTATAAGTTAAATAAAGCAATTTTCCAACCAATATCCTGTAAGAAGTGACATTAAGAAGTAAAAAAAAAAAAGAACCTACATATTATTTTTCTAACTTTATATTAAAATAAAAGGAGTGGAAAGTGGTTTACGATAAATAAAATCAGTTTCCTCAAAAAGATCAAAAGCACATGTTTTGCTTACATATATTAATTCCAACACTAGATCGATCAATCTCCATGCTAAGAAAAAATCCTCAAATCTTTAATGTTGAAAGGTGTACGAAGAAAAGCCTTTGATGACATCAACTTTCTCAAAACTATCACTAACTAAAAAGAATGTCACCCATATAAATCAAAACATGACTAAACAACCTTTTGAGGACTAAATAAACAACTATGAATTAGAAGATGCCCACGTGAATTGTTGAGAAAACATAGAATTCAATAGCTTCGTGTTTCATTAACAACAACCTTATTTCAAGTCATATAAGAATTTATTCAGTCTGCAAACCTTAGAAGAGCTTGAAAAAGCACTATAGTACATAGATTTCTTATGTTAATACTAAGTTTGAATTAATCACCTACAAATTCATTTCCAAATTTTGATTTTAAACAAGCACTACGTGGCAATGTTAGACCATATGAATCAAGAAAGCAAGTTTCACTGTGACTCCTAGGCTCTTGGAATTTTTCACCTATAAGCCTTATGGGAGTTGCATCACGGGTTTTTTTTGTCTATATACCATCCTAGGGGTTTATTATGCAAAGGATTTTCATGTCAAATACATGAATTTCTTATGTTAATACCTAATTTGAATTAATCACATTGAAGTTCAAGTCTTTATCTACAAAATTAAATATTGCCCAAACATAAATGCTTATACTATTAAACCCAAACCTAAAAACTCATCAATCATTGTTAGAGGTAAACTTGCAAAGAAAAAAACAATGCCAATCACATTATAGACATTACTTAATTGAATGACTTACCTTGATAGATGGACAACTATAAACTACAAAGAAGATAGACAAGCTTGGACAATTATTGATGCTCTTCAACACAGAACATGAACTGCAAGAAAGACAATAAACAATTAGCTAGTTTTTGATAAATTTTAAATTGAGCATAGGTACAGTTATGTATGAAGTAGCACAAGTAGCCAAAACCAAAAATTCCTAGGACATAAACTATAACAAGTCCCTGATAGCAACCAACATAATCCAACTAAAAAGAAATTAACTTCAGTCCAACTAATCAATAAAACAATAGCTGTAAGAATAAAATAAAATCATATAGTCATTATTGAAAGAGAGGGAAAACTATTATGATTCATCAAATTGAACTCTATACAATAGGTAAGATTTAATTACGTGTAACAAATGGAATTTATGAAATGGTCATCCTATTAACCTATTCACTTCTAATAAATCTCTTCCTAATATTGTAACACATGGAATTTATGAAATGGTCACCCCCACTTGTTGAATGATTACACTAAGCTTCTTTAATAAATGAGAAGTTAAATATCTCAAGTATAGGAGCTTTGTTACCATCACCCTTTTTTATAGATAAAAGAAAACCATCATTTAAGATATCTAAATTAAGCATAGAGAAATCACAATGAGGGAGTTTTAAAAATGCAACTCTACATTAATAGCATATTTTAGTTGTCTTTGTTAAAAATATTGTTGCATACATTATTATACTTAATCCAAGGTTCTAGCTTTCTATCTCTTATTCCCTTCACATGTACATCATTTATTCATCATTTCTCTCATACACTTGGCTAATGCCTAGAGTCTAAGTCTTTTGAGCAATGTGTCTGCACCATAAGTAAATGATAATTATTATAACTAATTTATATTAAGTCCAATGGTTTATGTAAGGTACTTGAAATTGATGAGGAATTCCAATGATATGAAAACCTATGAGCATTCATTTGGTGGACTTATGACATCTCTAAATACATTCAAAGTACAAGACTCTCAATCAATGAAGAAAAGAGATAGATCTTAATTTTTTATAGGGTTAGTGTAGTTCTAGACTGGATATAATGCAAGAAAAGTGTAAAATTCTTTATTCCTCCTCTTACTTATCAAGGCATTCCAATATACCTAAGGAAGAAGGAGAACTTAAGATCTTTCCTATTAATACCACTAATTGGGTACAATTAATCAAGAGGATTCTCAATGATTATAAAGAACTTTTTAAAAGGAAAATGGATACATAGTTTCTATAAAAATGATTAGAACTTCTATCATTTAAATTCAAATAGTAATTTGTAATAGACAATGTTCCACTTCCTCAAACTTAGGGAAAGAATCAGGATGAAATCATTCATAAGCCAGGTGTTGGAGCCTCTATTTCTTGTGAACTTGATGACTAGTCAATTGCAGGACTTTTAAATGCTTCTAAGGAGCATTCCTTTCTTTAAAATGTAATAGCAGATAATGCCTTAAATAATGAGGCTTTTTCTACAATTATATTATTGAACTCCAACTCCTTACTTCATTTAAATCCAAGTCTTCAAATCACCTGAGGTTAAAATGATATTATAGAATGGAAAATTAATCATTAAGGGACTTTTACTAATTAATCTTATAGGAACTTACTGAGAAATCATTACACTTGTTTTATTTCATAAGGCATACCTTAAAACTTACTTTATGTTATGGCTAGATCGTAAAGAGAGACAAAGGACTACGATTAAGATAAAGAGATTTATGAATTTTGTTGACATTTAGGTGCTTTTTTTTTAATCTAGAATTATAAACATCGAAACTCCTTTTTGTTAAATGCAGGTTCTCTTTATAAATTTGAGGTACAGCTATAAGGTTGTGCAATATGGTTACACTAACTATCAAATGGAAAGATTTCATTAACTAGCATTGCAAGAATAAAAGGAGTAAGGAGAAGGACTAACTAATATTCAAGCTATCACTAACTAATATTCAAGCTATCTCTTAACAACTTGATCTTTGGAATATCTATTGAAAGGAATCGTACAATTTTTCAAAAGATATCTTCAAAAGAACATAGTTTCCTGAACTTAATGATTCAATTCCTAAGAGAACAAATAATACATGCAGTCAGACTTTGGTAACAAAACTTCACTTAGAAGCTTGATCAATTTTTATCAAATATTAGATGGTTCGTGGAGGTTCTAAGCTCTTTTTAGGTTTACTAATAGCTAACAAAGTTCCACTGTGTTGAATATAAGGACGGTTGATCTTCAACAAGTTCAATGAATTAAGTTATTTTATAATGTTATAGTCAAAGACTTGGTCTTCCTTTGCCTTATATTTAATTCTTTATTAAGTGTTGGTTTTCTTAGTAGTTTTGCTACTGCTGCTATTTTATATTATAACAACTTTGATTGTTGCATTTCTTTCAATTTAAACTCTTATTTTCATTAATAGAATTAGTAATAAAATATATAGAAACAACTTTTTCTCTACCATTTACAACATATGCTCCTTATATCTTGAGTCTATAAAGTACTTACTTTTCAAATGTGAGTACTCTTCATTTCTTTAGCATGAAATCCTTAATAGATTTAACTTATTATGCCTACAAACCTCTTAAAGGGATAGTTACAAGAAAAATTATATTATGATTATCAATAAATTGTAATAAATAATAGAAAATTTTAAATTTTTTATAAACAATAATAATTAATAAAGTTAATTTTTAAATATTTTATAAAATATATATTATAAAAATGAAATTAATTGATTATATTTGTTATCGTTAATAAATAAAAATTAAAGAAAATTTTAAGATACTATCATGTTAAGCTAATGAATATATTATCAATAAATATAATAATTTTTAATTTTTTAGAAAATAAATACATATTATATATCAAATTCTATTATTTTTATATGAATAATGATATGTAAATTGATCGGTGCTATCATTCGATCTTAAGATCATTCCCTTGGAAACCGAGTCAAAAATTAAATTCCAAGGATTGCAATATAGGATGCAACCTTGGGTCGTCTCACTTAATTAGAACCTAACGAAAAAGGTTTAAGCTAGCCTAATCGTCAAAAATGCGAATTAAGTTGATAAAAGGGGGGTTTGGATCATTGGTATGAATTAAGGAAGCTTAACTAAAATAGAAAAGAATGTATAAAAAGTATTTTAGGATTTTTGGGAAGATGGAAGTTTAAAGTTCAAATAGTAATCGAATATGATAAAGTCCTCTTGAAAACGAGCTTAGGCTGTCATGGTTCAAAACAAATTTTCAGGGAGTGCAATTCACTAAGTTTTCGATTAACAAACCTTAAAGAACTCTTTAAGCCCAAGGTTTTAATCAATGAACTCCATTTCCTAAAACCTTGTTAAATGCATCTTAGTGTGCGAAATGAACAAGTTAATGCAAGTGGTCAATTGGATCAAGCATAATCTCAATATAAAACAAAACTAGGCAGATAAAGAGGACTAACACAGTCACCAAAAGACATATATGAAACTTCATATATTAAGCATCAAAGTTCTACATATAACCACATCCATAACACAAGACATTGTTTAACACTTGATTAAACTCTAATCAAGCTAATTTAACTACACTGTCGTAAACCCTA
>JANITX010161152.1:0-14371 GCA_027564395.1 Erythroxylum ulei
CCATTCTCTACACAAAACACTTTCTCTCTCTAACTCTTTCTCTAACAAAGCAAGAAGAAGAAGATAAACTTACCTTGAACAAGCCTTCTTCTTTCCTTCTTCTTCTTCCACGATTTTCTCCTTCCTCTTCTTTCTCTACGTTTCTCTCTTCTCTTCTCTCTTTTCCACGTTTTTTCTTCCCTCTTTGGCTGGTCACGAAAGTCTATTTTATTCAAGGCCATTTATTTAGTCTTTCTTCCAAATTTTCCCCTGATTAAGCTTATCCTTCCTATTATGCCCCCCATTTGTCTTTAAAACTAACATCATATACTTCTAACTTCTTAACTAATGGTCATGGACTTATTTAAGGAATTTGATAATACTTCCTTCTAGAAAAATGCTCCACATTGTCCTAATTTTCTAATGACACCAAAATCATTCAATTTCGTTTGAAAATCTGAAAGTTATAACCCAAACATTTTCGAACTATTCTTATACTGAAACAATATTTTGTGCTCAACTTCCATCCAAAAATTGAAACTCTTAGAGACGGAATTAGAACTAGATTTCATTAGATAATTTGTAGCCCTATTTCTCTAGTTTAATCCAAATCAAGACTCATCTCATTTCGATAACTAGATAAAAAGTTATGGCCAAAACATCGAAGCATACTCAGTGAACATGTTTCAACTAAATTTTCCAGCTTTTAATTTCCAACATTTCACATATAATAGTTCCAACTTTCAAAAAAGTTTAGGGTCCAACAACTTTTAACAAAAAAGACAATAATCAAATAACTCAAGTGACAAAGATAACAAAGAACGAAATGAATACACTTGAGATAAAAAGGAACAACTTCCTGATGAATTCAACTCTTTCAAAGATATATTTGAAAGTTGTTAGCCAAGTATACTACCATGGTTAACTGCTACAATTTTCATGCATTACTTCTAACTGTAAATCATCACCGGCGGCCACTCAATTAACACTTCATTAAAAACAAAAAGTAGCATAAGGATAACGCATACACCAGAAAAATGAATCAGCTGCCAAGTCTCAAAAGTTACCTTCAATTGATGGTAAAGAATTGAAGAGAATACACAGTTGATTCATGCAAATACCAAGATAAAACCACAATTGCACAAATTGCCCAATCAACAACTATAAGACCGAAGAGAAAGCGTAGCACTCACACACAAACAACCTTAGGTTATGTGATCAGCCAGAAGAGTTTTTCAATAGACACATAATTCCCTTGGCCAAAAAAATTCACAGTTAGACAAAAAAGAGGTCATGACAGAAGACTTATTAGGCTCTATAGTCACGTGATTCACAAAGTAGTCTTCACAAGATAAAGTTTTATTGTCATACAATCTCTTATCAAATATTATCTAGGATATTCTATCTCATCTTGATTAATGTTGAGCTAATCAACATTATCTTGATAAGTCCAATTATTGAATAATGTAGCTGTTGTAGCAAACGTGAACGTAAGCATACTCCGCCCCATTCAGAGGTTCACATACACAAAAAGCTACAATAAGGTTTTTACGTATCCCGTTGAGCAGATCCCGTGAAGGTGGTGGTGGATTTGTACTCATTTTGGCCTCAAAAAGCTCGTTTAAAGTTACAGAACCGAAATCAAGTGTTTCTGCATTTCTTCTTCTATTTTCCTTTCACGTTCAATCAAGGACACATACTAAAGCTCTTGTTACATGTTACATATTACATGAGAATCTTTTATGTTTCTTTTTACTTATTTGCTACTTTTGATTTCTAAAGCAATTCCCAGAACGCAATCTCTTTTTTTAATTAAAAATTAATTATTATAAATTGTGCTTTGATTTGATGTATAGCCTAATTGCATATTTTATCTCTATTCTCACGTGGAGTATACGTAATTGATTAGTTTCATCAAGATTCATGATTTAAGCATATACGTTGCGCAAAGACTCTGACTTTTAATCACTTGTATAAGTCATTGGTTTGGTAGGATTGTATACCCTCAGTGTTCGATAATTTCAGTGGTAATGTGTCTGTGGATGGAAATATTGTCAACTGGGGGACTGTGGATCCCACTCGTAGAATAGTGGACTGAATTTGCTGTTAGTAAGTTTAAAAGCCTCCAAGCTTTGCTGCCATGGTACAAAATCTGCAAACCGGAGTTGTTGCAAACAGTGGTGGTTAAGTTCGTGAAGAATAAGTGGCAATTTAGAAGCAAACCTATATTTTTTGTGCTTGATCATAATGGGAAGTTGAGTTGTTCTGATGCATTCCATGGTCCATATTTAGGGAGCTGATGCCTTCCCTTTCACTATTTCTAGACAGAAAGAACTTTGGCTCCATCAAACATGGAAGCTTGACATCCTCATCCGGAGCATTCAGACTAACCAATCAATCATATGGACTTGGGTAAGTTGAGTTTGAACTCTTTTGTTTTTTTTTTCTTTAAAGAGTTTGCTTAAAGTTACAATCTGCGACTCTTTTGCTAGTTAGATTACAAATCAGAAGTTAATTTTCCTATGTAGAGGCAACAACATGAACGAGGTGAATGATATCATACGATCAGCAGTTAGTATAAAACTTGAACTTATGATCGTCTGTGTTAGTAGCATCTTCACAGAACAACAATTCAGCACTACCATATACCAAATAACTTAAAAGCAAGAAGGCTATTGCTTAACTGGTGAGGAACAATGGCAATTATTTAAGCTGAGGCTGGAGAGTATACTCTTCTCCAAAATTCTGGTGTTACTGCTTGTTAGATGATAAGGATTATCTCGAGATACTAGTCCCATAACTAACCTTATCACAAGCAGTTAGCACAACAGCGTATAGTTAACAAACTTAGATGAGAAGATAGATTTGTTATGTATTTCAAATGATGTATAAACTGTGTATAAATACACACACTACTGTATAGCACGATTAAGCTTGAATAATATCAAAACATTATTCTTGAGTTTTGACCTAGTATCAGGTCCAAATATAGAGGCCCCACCAACTTCCCACTTTTCTTCTTCTTCGCAAACCATTGACCCATCCCAGTTCAAACCAATTGCTTCCTCTATTTCCTCTATCCTTCCTTTTGCACAGCAAACCTTCTCCATCAAACTAAACTCCACAAATTATATCTTGTAGAAAACTCAATTCAATCCAATTCTAAATTGCTATAGGCTTACTGGCCATATTGATGGCTCAACAATTGCTCCACCTAAGCAAGTTCATAGTGTCGAAACCAATACACTGGAAGACAATCCAGTATATCTCTTTTGGGAACATAAAGGCCAACAATTGCTAAGTTGGATCTTATCCTCTTTAACCGAAGAGGTTTTCCCTTAGTTCAATGACATGGAAACATCATATGATGTTTGGCAGGCGCTTCAGAAGTCTTTTGGTTTTGGACCCAACCCTATAAAAATTCAATTACTCTTTGCTTTGCAGAATCTCTCTCTTGAAGGTAAAACGATGCTGGAGTTTTTAAAGGAAGCTAAACAGATCCGTGATCAATTGGCAATTGGCAGTTGCTGGTATGCCCTTGGGCAAAGCCGAGTTCAAAGCGAATATTTTTTGCTCTCTTCCTCCGGAGTATCACCCTATTATGGAAGTTTTATCTTCCAAGGGTGATCATGCGGACTTTCATGAGTTGTTTAGACAATTAATCTCTCATGAAATTCTCTTGAAGAGCTCAAAACACTACCTTGGCACTGTAGCTAATGTGGCCAAATTTGGCAATTCTGGGTCCAAGCCTGTTAAGAAACACAACCAGTCTAAATCGTTCTCTGGTGGTAACCAGCAACAAAACAAGCACCAAGCGCTTCTTTAAGACTCCATCTCAGATTTGTGGTCTCAACAATTATCAAGCTAAATGGTGTCATCTTCGGTTCACCAAGGAATCTAATCATTCCACTGCTAATCTGACAACTGATCCGGTGTCTCACGCCTTGTCCTTGGAATGGTTAGCAGACTTCGGTGCCAACCAACATATTACTCCTAATTTGAGTGCTCTTCAACTTGCTGATGACTATAAAAGTACGAATAATGTCACAGTTGGTAATGGTCATCTTGTTTTGAATTCTGCTAGTTGACAATTATTTCTACATAATATTTTGCACGTGCCTGCTATCAAACGCAATTTACTCTCCATTCATAAATTTGCCAAAGACAATAACTATTTCTTTGAGCCTCATGATGATCAATTCACTGTGAAGGACCGGATAACCAGGAGAATTCTATTGTGAGGCTCAGTTGAAGATGGGTTGTAAAAGTTGCCTAGTTTCATGACAGCACAACATGGTTCCTCTCCTCACACTTTTGTGGCATCCACTGTAACTTTGGCAGATTGGCATGCTCGTCTCGGGCATCCCTCTTATTCTTCTATTATTTCTCTTGTCAAGCAGTTTCATTTGCCTTGTTCAACCAATAAACCACCCACTCAACAATGTTCTTCATGTTGTTTGGGAAAGATGAGTTGCCTATCATTACCTTGTACTGGCACAGTGACTACTGAGCCATTAGCTTTGGTTCATTATGATGTATGGGGGGCTGCTCCTAATTTGGCGTTCAATGGAGAAAAGTACTTTGTTGTTTTCATTTATGATTGTACTAAATTTACTTGGTTATTTCCCATTCGACAGAAAAGCGATGTTGTTCATGTTTTTACTAATTTTCATAAGATGGTTGAACATATGTTTCAATGGCCTTTAAAGGCTCGTCAATTCAATTGGGGTGGTGAGTATAAGGTTGTCGCCAATTACCTCCGCCAGTGTAGCATTGAGCATCGCGTTGCTTGTCCCTATACTCATGAGCATAATGGTGTTTCTGAACGAAAAATACACCATGTGGTTGATACTGGGCTGTCGTTGTTGGCTCATTCTGGTGTTCCTTTTCGATTTTGGTCCCATGCTTTCTTGGCTGCAGTATATCGTATTAATCAGCTTTCAACACCAAGTTGCACAATCTAAGCCCTTTTCAGAAGTTGATTGGCAATCGTCCTGATATGGGTTCCTTCATGTTTTGATTGCATTGTTTATCCTTTATTGCATCCCTACAATATGCACAAATTTAATTTTAGGACAATAGCATGTGTGTTTCTGGGCTACTCTCGCTTTCATCAAGGTTATTTGTGTTTTGATCCTGACATTAATCGGGTTTATATCAGCAGGCATGCCAAGTTTGATGAAGCTCGTTTTCTCTATAAAGAGCTAGCACAACAACAGTCTCCTTTGTCCATTCCTGCTGCTGCTGCTGACTCTGCTCCTTAGTTTGCAATCACCTATCCAGTCCCTATCTCATCTGCTCAACTTTCGGGCCAAACACCTGTTTTTGCTCCCTTGGCTGCTGATCCTTGCTTGGATTCAACATGTGGCCTATTCCAAATACCAAGCAATCCATATGGCAAGCCCAGTGCCATTTCAAGCCCATGCTTGTATTGTGTCTCCTACCTCAGATGGCCCATTGCCAACCTATGAGGACACGCGTGTCAAGCCCAGTGCCACTCATGGCTTATGTGCTATGGGTAGTGATTCTGCTAGCCCAATTTCATCACCTGTTAGTCAACCCGATGCATGTAGGCTTGCTACTGACCCATTACCCACCCGTGGGGGCCAACATGCTATGGTTCTTCGTCCTCATTCTAAAACCAAGGAACTACATATGGGTGTCCAGACGTAGGCTCACACCAGTGTCCCTGAAATTTCAGAACCCTCTTGCTTTTCCAAAGCGGTGAAGATTTCTTCCTGGAGGGTTGCCATGAGCGCTGAAATCACTGCTTTAATTAAGCATGGTACTTGGGATTTAGTTCCTCGGCCGCTTGCAGCTAATGTTGTTGGGAATAAATGGGTTTTCAAGCTCAAACGTAATTCCGATGGATTGATTGCGCATTGCAAGGCGCGCTTGGTCGCTAAGTGGTATACTCAGCAGGAAGGAGTGGACTATACTGCCACTTTTAGTCCTGTGATCAAAGCCACAACCATACGTACTATCCTAGCTCTTGCTGTTTCACGTGGTTGGTGTCTCAATCAGTTGGACATCTCCAATGCCTTCCTGAATGGCACTTTTACCGAAGACATCTACATGGCCCAACCTCAGGGATTTGTTGATGTTTGTTTTCCATCTTATGTTTGCAAATTGCGTAAGTTGATCTACGGTCTTAAGCAGACGCCTCGTGCTTGGTCTCACCACTTGAGCACATACTTGGAAAGTATTGGTTTTGCAGGCTCACATACTGATTCCTCCTTATTTATTTACAATCATGATCGTGTTGTGCTATACTTGCTAGTCTATGTTGATGATATTGTTATCACGGGTAGAAGTGCTCAATGTGTTTGGGAGTGTGTGGCTAAAATCAAAGCTGAGTTTGAGTTACACAATCTGGGTCCTCTCATATACTTCTTGGGCATTGAGGTTATTCGTCGAGGTGCTGATATTTTCTTATCTCAAAAGAAATATTTAATTGATCTTCTTCAATGCACACATATGCTCGGTGCCAAGGGTGTCAACACCCCGATGCCATACACTGTCAAATAGTCACTCCAGGATGGAGATCCTTTGGATAATCTAGAGTTATATCATACTACTATAGGCTCTCTTCAATATGCCTGTCTCACAAGACCTGATATTTCCTTTTTTGTAAATAAGTTGTGCCAATTTTTGTCTGCTCCGATGATGGTACATTGGGAGGCTTGCAAACAGTTGCTTCGTTACATATAAAGGCAACCACTGATCTGTTGGGAAATCAGGTAGAGATCTAATCCCGATTGCAGCGGAATAATCACGAAACTTTTTCGTGACTCTCGCAATGCAGCTTCAATTGGAGCTACAGAATTAGCAGCGGCCATATTGGCCCCGGAGTTCTTGAAATCACAATAAACTAACATTGACGATTAAAACATAGCAACTAGCGATGGTTCTAATGTTTGTTGTGGAAACTTCCTCCACTGAAGCATATGAGGTTGCTGGAAAAACATATCCTTGAGTTATCTATAGTAATTCTCTTGTTCATGATGTGAGTGTGTTTTCCATTTCTGTGTTGGGATGTCTTTTTTTTTTGTGAGCTGTAACAGGGGCTTGAGCATGCATATGATGCCATAAAATAAATTTCGAGTATTGTTATTGATTGTCACTTGTAATTACTAATTAGTACTATTTAGATTTGAAATGAATAAGATTCGACTATTATATACAATTTATTTTTATTTTATTTTTTTATATACAATGTTTTAAATTATCAATTATTTTTAATTATATTTTATGGTAATCCTATACCGTCGAAAAACGTGTCTGAAAAATTTGGATTACCGACGATAGAAATATCCATAGCTGATATTACGTGGGAAATTATACCACTAAATGTTTTCGCTTTACCGATGAAAATTTCTGTCAGTAATCCGTCGGCAAGTTGGCTATTAAAACGTTGTTGTCCGTCGACTGCTTCTGTTCAACTTTTTAAGAATAACAAAATGATGTCGTTTGGTTTTAAACCAAACGACGCCGTGTCGTTACCCTTAAAAAGCTTCAGGAGGCTCCCCCCGACCTTCCTCCTTCTCTCTACATTCGCCGCTATTCTTCGTCGTTTCTTCTTCGCCGCCGTCTTCTCTGTCCAGCTGCCGCGTCTTCGCCGTCTATTGCCGTCGTCTTCTCCGGCCATGGAGTTGCGCATTTGGTGAAGGTATGCCGACCACGTGGAGCCCTTCATTATTCTGCCGAAATTAATATGTGTTTCATTATTGTTTGTTTCACGTTTTACACGATTTATGTGTAAATGTTTGTGTATAGGATTTGGAAGCTACTATGATTTAAGTGTTTATCTAATTTAGTCATGGATGAAATTGGTTAATTGTGAAATTTTTTTCTTCTGCCCTAATGTTTTTTTTACTACATTAGATTGAGTTTTCATTTTTAACTCTAATTATAGTTATAATTGGTTGTTAAATGTTTATAGTTAGAGTTTATTGAAAATTTTCTATGGGAATTTGATTAAATACAACATTGCATCGACTTTGATGATTATGATTGGATATTTGTGAAGTATGAATGTTATGGATAATGTGATATGTATGAATGTCTATTGGTGTTTGTATTGATACTTATTAGGTTGATTAGGCCCTCTTGGCATGTCATAGTATTAACCTTAGTTTGCTTAGATTGTTTTACCGTTTAACATGTGAGAAAATTTAATGGGGCCGTTGATTGAATTGTTTTACATATTGTATTATAGATTAAGGATTGTTCTTTTGTTTATATAACGATGTAGGAAGAGTTTGAATGTTAAAACTGGCATACTATAATGATAGTGAACTTTTTTAGGTTTAGTTGGTTAATTAGGTATTTCATATAAGGGCATCTTAACGTTTTCATAGTTACTAAATTGTCATAAACTTGTTAGCAACAATATTAGACTTATTTTACACTTTCCTTTATACAAATGGAAGAAGATAGTTATTATAATTGTTAGTTGATGTTATTTTTTTTTAGGTTGACTATCTATTATAACAAGACATTAAGAAGTTATGACAAAAAATAGGTAGAAGAAAAAGCCAATCATTGCAACAAGTAGAGAGTTATAGCTTTTACCTCGTGGGAGTTGTGTATACGCTATCCAGAATAAGGAACTTCTTCAAACATATGATTATATCTTAATTTATGAAGAATCACAATAGCATATAATTGGATTGCTTTTGGAACTTCTTCTATTACCTATACTTTACCCTATCTTTTTTTCTTCTTAATTGTGACAATTTAAAAAGAGCTGTAAAATCACAATCATGTATATTTGCAATTATTCTTGTTGGGTGGGCATATGGATCATCAACATCATCCTATTTGCTTAACAACAATGACAGTTGTTAAGTAGTAATTAATTCCCATGTAAAGTCTAATATATCTCCTTCTGCATTGTCACTTTGCATATGAATCATGTTAATTGAAATAGTATTGACTTTAATATGATAAAGTTAATTAAGTTAACTTTATCATTATGCACAACATCCTCATCTGAGCCCAATTCCTTAACATTACCTATTATAGTCAAAAGTTCTAGAGCCATAATTAAAACGACAATCTTATGTGTAAGATATAGCTTAATTATCCCAAGTATTTGAAAATATTAATTAACCTAATGCTACTTTCTTTAAATTTAATTAGCCTTAAATATTTATTGAATGTAATGGGAGCTATTTTCACTCCTAAATATTGGACTTCCTCACTAATTCTCATGCCCAAGAATTTCCTAAATAATCTAGTTGACTTCTAGAAATCCTAAAAACTAAGACCTAAATAATATTATTCTCGAGTTACCTAAAAAATTAGAAAGGGTTATGTTCTTATACAAATGAATGAAATTGATTAAATTGGGTTTTGATTAGATTTGAGAATATTTTGATGTATTGACTATAAATGACGGTGTATGGGTTAGAAGTTGGTATACTTGATTTTTGAATTGGATTATTATAGATTTTGTGATGTAAATGCATATGGACTCAATTGAGAATAAACATATAGTTTTGGAGACCAAAATTGAGCTGTAATTACTGGTAGATATAGAAGTGTATTTTAATTGTAGGAATGACCCTTCTTTCAAAAGGGGGATGTAACTTTAGCGAATTTTCAATAGGCTCCTCGTTATGACCATGATTGATTAAAATATTTCATGGCAATTGTTTGAATATATCCCGCTTTGTAAAATGTTAACATTTTTGGGAATTAGTTGTAGGAACTCATTTGTTAGCAGTATTTATATTTTGAAGGAGATTGAAGAGAAGCTTTAGCAGGTATTCAAATGACATTCATATCCTTATAACTATGTATGTCAATAATGATTTTTCACACATGGAGAATGACATTTGTATCAGTTTCTATATTTATCATTCTAGGTCCGTCATCATCATCTTCCTTCATGTACTTTAGGAAGATCCTTATACGTGTCGGTTGAGGTTAGTGATTTTGTTTTTTACTACGTTTTCTTGAACTTACCTTTATTTGGGTATTTTTTTGCGGTTTGAACTTCCCATCTGAACTTCCTATATTTTTAATTGAAATGGCCTGCTAGATATGAAACTTGTTTGTGTTATGAACTTCGGTTTATCATTGAATTAATATAGGATGAGTTTGACTTATATTATAGTTCCAATATAATGATATGACATCTAAGTTATTTCATTTATGCTATCTGAAATGATTAGCTTCTCTTTACTTTTCATGTGCAAATTTTTACACTATCTTTTTAAAATTATATATGTTAAAACAATTTATTAAAATAAGTATTCATATTTTTATGAATACTTATTATATTTGGCACTAGTACATATTTAATATAGGAGTTTTAACATTAATTATCTTCTAACATATATGATTATCTTCTAACATGAATGATACTATGGATTCACTGTTTTAAATTAACAGTTGTCTAGAAATGAGTTTCTGGGATAGATTTTGGATGTATAGACGATTAACCACTGATGGTTTTATTAATCCTGAATTTGTTGAGGGAGTTGAGGCTTTTATTCATTATGCATGTTTTCAACCTGCATATATGGATGGGTCAAAGATCATATGTCCATGTAAAAAGTGCAAACACAAATGTTTCCTTACTATTGATGAAGTTAACGGGCATTTGCTGAGAAAAGGGTTTGTCCACAATTATTTTGGGTGGACACGACATGAGAAACCTGGCATTTGTAGTGCCTCAAAGGGTAATCAAGTAGAATCATCTATCAACCTAAATGAGTATGAAGGGGAATTGGATTTATAACAAATTATTTGGATGGAACTGGAAATCCATACATGCAAATGGTTTATGATGGTGCCGGTTATACTTTTGAGGAAAATAGGGAAAATCTTGAAGAAGAACCTAACCCACAAGCAAAATAGTTTTTTGACTTACTACAGTCAGCTGACCGAGAATTGTGCCTAAATTGTGAGAAAATTACTTAATTGTCTTCAATTGCTCAAATATTAAACATAAACTCTAAATGGCATATTTTCAAACTGTAGTTTTGATAAAACTCTTGAATGGTATAATGAATCATTGCCTTCTGATCATATAATGGTTGGTAGTTTTTACAATATGAAGAAACATATTAGGGGTCTTGGTTTGCCTGTTGAAAAGATTGATTGTTGCAAATTGGGATGTATGTTGTAATGGGGAGATGATGTGGACTTAATAGAGTGCAAATTTTGTGGTCAATCTAGGTTTAAGCCTAGAAAGAGTTCAATGAAACAGAAATTAGTACCATGAAAGCGGATGTATTATTTGCCCTAACTCTGAGACTTCAAAGATTATATGCTTCTGATGTTACTGCATCTCACATGAGATGGCATACTGAACACGAACAAGAAGACAGAGTAATGAGTCATCCATCAGATGCATTGGCATGGAAACATTTCAATGATACCCATCTTGATTTTACAGTTGAATGTAAAAATGTTAGGTTGGGATTGTCAATAGATAGATTTCAACCTTTTGGTCAATCCAGGCAGCAATATTCATCATGGTCAATCATAATTACTCCCTATAATTTGCCTCCTTAGATGTGTATGAACGAGGAATATATGTTCTTGATAGTGATTATGTCAGGGCCTACAAATCCGAAGCATAAAATTGACGTTTTCTTACAACCATTGATATCTGAATTGCAGCATCTTTGGGAATATGGTGTTCAAAACATATGGTGTCTCTCTAAAACAGAATTTTGTGTTGAGAGCGGCTTTGATATGGAACATTAGTGATTTTTCAGCTTTTGCCATGTTATCTAGATGGAGCACAACTGGAAAATTGGATTGTCTTTATTGTGGCCATGATTCCGATGTGTTTTATCTTCCAAACGGGGGCAAAATATGTTGGTTTGATAATCACAGAAAATTTCTTCCGCTAGATCATCCATTTAGACGCAATAAACATAAGTTCATTAAAAATAGGATGGTAAAAACACCTTCTCCTCCTCTCAAAGCTGGTGAAGAGATTTTGCAAGAGATTGAGGAATTAGGCTTGCTGAAAGTAATAGAATTTGAAGCTGATGAAGTAAATACATGCACTAGTCAAAACTTTGGTTGGAGAAAACGAAGCATATTTTGGGATTTGCCATATTGGAAAACTAATTTGATACGTCATAACCTAGATATAATGCGCATTTAGAAAAACATTTTTGACAACTTGTTCAATACTATTATGAACCTTGAAGGGAGGACAAAAGACAATGTAAATCACTCGTTGATTTGTAACTTTTTTGTAGAAGGAATAAGTTATATAACGATCATCGCACCGGTAAATATCCGAAAGCATGTTACAGTTTGGACAAAAAACAAAAGGAGCTTTTGTGTGAATGGTTGAAAAGTCTAAAGTTTCTTGATGGCTTTGTTTCAAACTTGGCTAGGTAGTGGACCTGAGGAAGTACAAATTATTTGGGAAGAAAAGTCATGATTGTCATGTATTTATGCAAAGGATAATTCCAATTACATTTCGGGAGTTGCTATAGAATTAAGTATGTTTTTCAAAAGTTTAACATCATTTGAATTCAAGTTGGCTAAAATGGAAAAACTAGAAAAGGAAATTCCAATAATTTTGTGCAAGTTAGAAGGGATTTTTTCTCCAAGCTTCTTTGACTGTATGGAGCATCTACCTGTGCATTTAGCACACGAGGCAAAACTAGTCGGACCAGTTCAATATCGATGGATGTATCCATTTGAGAGGTAAGTTGACAAAAATTATTGCAATAACCATATTACTATGTTTTTACTATAAAATTGTAATAACCATTTTCTCTAATATAGGTATTTGCAACACTTGAAAAAAAAGTGAAAAATAAAGCTAGAGTTGAAGGTTTGATATGTAATGCTTATTTACTAGAGGAAGTTAGTATATTTTAGGGACATTATTTTGAGTCGCGTGTTCACACAAGAGAAATAAAAGTTCCTCGTAATGACGATGGGGGAGGAGCAAGTGATGCTGATGGAAACTTGTCCATTTTCACATATCCTGGATGAACATATAGACATCCAACAAGAAGAATGTTAACAGAGGAAGAAATTGAGGCTGCATATGATTACATTTTATTGAACTGTCAAGAGGTTCTACCTTTCGTACAGTAAGTTTACCATAATTATTTCTTGCTTTAAATTTTTGTGTTGTTTATTACTGAAATACATAATAATGTATTTATATTATACGAGGCATTGCTACGCGAGATAATGTCAGATAGCACACAAGATGATATAAATAAAGAAGTTGGAAGACACTTTCCTCGATGGTTCGAGAGGTATGTAAGTTTTCACTTACAAATATTCTTATAGTTCAACACCATATTTAAGTGTTCTCATGACATTATAAATTAATGGTATGATAATTTCTTTTATGTAGGCTTTAGAAAATCCAATAGAGAACAAGTTCATTTGTGATCTTGCAAAGGGACCTCTGCGAACTGTTAAATCGTATCCGGTATATTTCGTGAATGGATACAAATACCATACAGAATATTATGGACGTAGCATGGCAACAATAAACAGTGGAGTTTCCATACAGGGAGAATTGATGGATTACTATGGTAAAATTATTGAAATACTTAAAGTTGAGTACCTTGCTTTGCTAATTAAGCGATGTGTGATATTTAAATATGACTGATATGACTCGACTCCAAATGTTGGAACAAAAGTGCACAGCCAATACAATCTAGTTGAAATCAACTACCGAAGAAGACTGAGACAATTTGAACCTTTCGTGTTGGCAATGCAAGCGAAACAGGTGTGTTATGTCCCTTTTCTAAGCTTACAACGAGATAAGACAGATTGGTTGGCGGTTTGGAAAGTTAAACCTAGAGGTGTTTTCGATCACAAGGAAAAGGAGAGCAGAGAATTGAAAGCGAAGGGTTTCAGGAAGATGTTACTTTTATAATGCATCTGTCACATATGACGATAATGAACCATTGAATGATCCATCTAATGAATATGTTGAAATTTCATCTAGAGAGGATGATGAGGGTCAGAGATCTGAAGAGGAGTCGGAGTTTGATTCTTATTCTTCTGAAGAAGATGATGATAGTAATTTACAATTAACTTATGATAGTGATTAAATTGTGTTTATAATTGAATATTTTAATCAACGCCATAAATTATTTCCTGTTCAGTATATTATGTACATTATTTCATTGAAAATCTTATTCAAGGAATGTTGACATGGCAACTGGTTCCGGATGGTAGTAATTCCTTCTATTGGAAGGAATGTGGCAAAATTATCCCAACCCAAGGAATAAACAATGCAAGAAAAATCGCCACTTCATACACTAAGGATCGTTTGCCTTCCATGGCCGATCTTCTACTTCAAAGTGTTTAGTATGATCTGGACAATGTCTCTTTCCTTATTATGTACATCTCATTTCCTTTGATGAAGTTATTATATATA
>JANITX010161246.1:0-14350 GCA_027564395.1 Erythroxylum ulei
AAACTGTAACTGAAGAAGATAAAGTTACATGTAAATACACTTGCTTTCCAGGGCACTATATTTACATAACTCCAACATAAAATTGCGTTGGAAATTTAGTAACTTTGTTACAGAGTAAACGTAGAAGATGAAACAGATGAGGGAAGCAACGAACAGGACGACTTAAACGATGACACATGAATAGTTGTAATACGCAACATACTCCACAGATGTAATTATGTTTCAGCATACATTGTATCTCTTATTATTACGTGTATATAATCAAACACTAACGGCTATATCACCATGCTATAATAGAATACAGTTGACTTCTTTAAATTCTCTCTTCTGTGTTTCTTCTCTCTCTCTTTCTCTCTCCCTCTCTTTTTTGTGTCATTCTCATTTGTATTAAATGCACCTATTCTCAAATTACATTCACCTCTTATTATCACTACAAATATACATAAAAATTTGGTATCAGAGCCATCGATTTTAGGAGAAACAATGGTGGAAGGAAAGAGAGTTACTGATATATGGAGGCTAGAAGAAAATGCGAGAAACGTGGTAGAGATGCAGACGAAAAATGAGAAAATGTTTTCTGAAATTCAAAACAAAGCAGAGAAGATGGAGAAGGAGATGTCGGAATTACAAGATATGTTTTTGTACATTTTATAGAAATAAGGAAATAAACCAGAAGACGCGGCTTTGAAACTATCAGAAGCTCTCTCTCATAGTAAACATCCAAGATCAGGGAAGGATGAAAACTTAACACCGACAAGGTTGAGTAAGACTAAGTTCCCCGTATTTGATAGTGAAAATGTTAAATTGTGGTTATATTGCTGTGAATATTATTTCGGCTGGATCACACTCTAGAGAAAACAAAGGTGCATATAGCAATATTACATATGGATGAAAGGGCCTAAGAGCGGTACCAGTTATACATCAAAAATTGTAATAAGGTATAATTGGCCGATTGGGAGGAGTTCACCAAAGCTCTTAAACAGAGATTTGACAATGAGATTTTTGATGATCTAGTAGGGGACTTCAAACACTTAAAACAAAAAGGGACGGTACTAGAGTATTGTGCTCAATTTGATCATCATTCAAATCAATTATTGCTGCCATAAGAGTATTTGATTGGGATTATTAAAGGTCTTAAATTGGAGATTGGTGTAACTGTGAAACTCTATGAACCTAATTCACTACACCAAGCTTACATGTTAGCCCGCAAATAGAAAGCTATAATAATGTCTAATAGGAACACCATGTTAAGCCAATGAAACACCATGAGGAACTTAGGCAATGGAGGAACTTTGTAATGTGGTATCGAGACTACAACATACCACCAACACACACAGAAGTTCAACATCTGATGGAATATTATCAACACACTCAACATTGCGTCAATTATCTGTAAGATCTTTTAAACCCTTTAGACATATTAGTATTAACGAATTTGACAATAAGAGAGATAGAGGGATCTGTTTCTGGTGTGATGAGAAATATGGCATAGGTTACTAGTGTAAAAAGAGACAGATGTAGTTTTAAGTGGTTATAGAGGATGAAGATAGTGAGAAGGCGATTGTTGGCAGATAGGAGGAAGAATTTGAAGAGATACTGAGAGAAGATGCTTGTCCCACGGTCTTAATGCAAGCCATGTTGGGACTATCAAAAGACAGGGGCTTTAAGCAGATGAGATTGGTAGGATTACATCAAAGAAAACTAATTCATATTTTGATTGATAATGGTAGTACGCACAACTTTATGGACACATTAGTAATCAAGAAAGGGAGTTATGTGGTTCAAGATATTAAACCCATTTCCATAACAGTGGGTGGAGGATTACAGCTGGAGTGGCAATAGTGTTACGAGAACTTCGTATGGACTATACAAGGGATACAATTTTCTATGAGGGCACTGGTCTTATCATTGGAAGGATGTGATGTTATACTGGGAGTACAATGGTTAGCAAGCTTAAACGATGTCTTGTGCAATTTAAGGAACGAGCAATGGCTTCTAACTGGGATGGACAGTCAGTGACGTTGAATGGGAATAATGGGGGAAAATCACAAGTGGTGTCATGCAAAGACTTTCAAAAAACGCAACAACATTCAAAGAGTGGACAGCTACTAATGATGCAGCTATCCATTCCTATTAAGTTTCAACTACAACAAATGAGAATGAATGAGGAACAGTGGAGTCCATTTGATGAAATCAATGTAGTTTTGGCTGAATTTGCATCGATCTTCTAAGAATCAAGTTGTCTTCCACCTGATTGCAAATTCAATCACCAGATTCTCTTGAAGGAAGGAGTTGATACCATTAACATATAGCCACATTGATATTCAGGAGCGCAGAAGGGCGTGATTGAACAATCGGAGAAGGAACTTATGAAGCAAGGATTTATTAGACATAGCTATGGTCCCTATGCGTCGTCGGTTGTCCTTGTCAAGAAAAAGGATAATTCATAGTGAATGTGTGTGGATTATAGAGATTTAAAAAAACACATAGTTAAGGACAAATTTTCGATACCACTAATTGAAGAACTATTGGATGAGTTACACGAAGCTAACTAAGTTGGATTTACGGTCAGGGTACCATCAAATTCAGATGTAGCCAGAGGACATACCAAAAGCAACATTCAAAACACACAAGGGCCACTATGAATTTTTGGTCATACCATTTGGTTTAACAAATGCTCCATCAACATTTCAAGGACTGATGAATGAGTTATTCAAATCATATTTGAGACGTTTTATTCTGATGTTTTTTGATAACATTTTAATTTACAGTCCATCGTTGCAAATACATGTTGAGCATATTACCACAACCTTGTAGATTTTGAAGGATAATCAAATGTTCTTACAGGGAAGTAAGTGTGTATTTGGAGCACAAGTTGAATACTTGGGTTACTCCATTTCAAAGGAAGGAGTAGGTACTGATTCTAAGAAGGTGAAAACGATCCTAGAATGGCCAGAAGCCATAAATGTTAAAGAGCTTCGGGGATTCCTAGGAGTTACAGGATATTACCAAAGATTTATTAAAATGTATGGATTAATAGAAAAACCGTTAACAGAGTTGTTGAAAAAGGACAAGATAGTTCATTGGGAATGTCAGGAAGAGGAAAGGGCAACATTTGGAAAATTAAAGAAGGTGATTTCTTCAGTCCCTATGTTTGCTCTTCCGAACTTCTCTAAACCGTTCATGGTGGAAGTGTATACAAGTGGCTTAGGAATAGGGGCTGTGTTACAAGAGGAGGGCCATCCAGTTGCCTTCCTCAGTAAATCATTAGCAAGAAGACATCAGGGACTGCCGGCGTATCAGAAAGAATTCTTGCCCATAATTAAAGCTATCAAATATTGGCACCATTACTTGAGTTGTTTTGTGGTTAAAACAGTTCATCGAAGCCTCAAGTATCTGCTAGAGCAATGCCTATCAACTCCTCTACAGAAGTCATGGTTACCCAAGCTACTAGGTTATGACTTCAAAGTTCAATATAGGAGTGGCAAAGAAAACATAGTTATAGATGCTCTCTCATGAATCTATAGTGCAGAGCTACTGATGCTATCAGTAACATAATTTCATGGAGGACTGTTAGAAGATATTAAAAGAAGTTAGGGGGGAAGATCAGTCAAACCAAGACGTCATCAAAAGATTAGAGTCTGAAGCTCTGAAATTGACAGCTTATGCATGGAAGGGAGGATTGTTAAGGTGGAAAGGTTGACTACTGGTTGGAGCTAACAAGGCACTTAAGGAACAGATAATTAGTATCAATCACAATGATATGGGTGGTCATACAAGTGTAATGATGACCATGAAAAAATTACAAAACATGTTCCAATGGAAGGGATTAATTAGAGATGTCTAAGTTTATGATCAGAATTGCAAAGCCTGTCAAGAAAATAAATACGATAATGCTGCCTATCTAGGACTGTTACAACCAATTAGGATTCCTGAAGGAAGTTAGAGGGAGATTAGTGTCAATTTTATAGAAGGGCTACCAGTATCGACAGGGAAATCAATTATCTTGGTGGTTGTCGACAAATTCACGAAATATGCTAGTTTTATTTCAGTGAAGCACCCATACTCTGCTAATGACATTGCATAATTGTTTTTTAGTCAGGTGTTCAAGTTACATGGAACACCACAGTCGATAATTAGCAATAGGGACCTTATTTTCTTAAGTAAATTCTGGCAGGAATTGTTGCGATTGTAAGGAGTAAGTCTGAAGCATTCAAATGTTTATCATCCACAATCGGATGGTTAGACGAAAGCAGTAAACAAAATCTTAGAGATCTATCTACATTACTTCTGCTGCAAATCACCACAAAAATGGAGTGAATGGATTCCTCTAACAAAGTGGTAGTCTAACACATATCATTCGACTATTAATTCTACAACATTTGAAGTGTTGTATGGATATTCACCACTAGTTTATACACTTTATATAGCAGGATATTAAAATTGTGGGAAGTGGATCAAGTCTTTAAGAGTCAGGAAGCAATGATTAATTTAACGAAATTCCATTTGCAAAGAACACATAATCGTATAAAGCAGTACGCGGACGCAAGGAGATCAAACAGAGAATTTAAGGTAGATGAAATGATTCTTTTGAAGCTACAACCATACAAACAACACTCACTCTAGAAGGGAGGTAACCAGAAATTATCTCCAGTATATTATGGCTCATTTAAGATTATACAACGCGTGGGAAAGGTGGACTATAAGTTGGAGCTTCCTTAAGGATTTGCAATACATCTTGTATTCCATATGTCTCAGCTAAAAAAGACGTATGGAGTTCAAGGCTGAATTTATGGGTCATTACCAAACTTACTCACCCCTGATGAACACATTCCAATGGCAATTTTGGAAAGAATATTGGTAAAAAGGAATAGTCATAGTGTTACTCAAGTATTAGTATAGTGGTCAGAAGGGGAAAAGTCGAATGCAACATGAGAATACTTGTTTTAATTACAGAAACAATTTCTAGACATTAATTTGGTGGACAAAGATGTTAAGGGGAAGGTAATTGTTATAGAGTAAAAACAGAAGATAAAATAGATAAGAGAATCAACGAATAGGACGACTTAAACGGTGACACATGAATAGTTGTAATACGCAATGTATAAATAAGACTCCAGAGATGTAATTGTATTCCAGCATACATTGTATCTCTAGCTAATATGTGTATATAATCAAACACTAACGGCTATATCGCCATGCTATAACAAAATACAGTTGTTTTCTTCAAATTCTCTCTTCTGTGTTTCTTCTCTCTCTCTCTCTCTCTCTTTCGAATGTGTTGTTCTCATTTGTATTGAACGCACCTATCCTCAAGTTATGTTCACCTCTCATTATCACTACAAATATACATAACAAACTCTGTCCACCAAAATATAGAAATTGATTTCAACAAATGATCTAGGAAGAAGTGGGACAATGAACCCGCAAACAAGAGCATCAAACATTGCCTCCTTGAAAGTGGAACCTGTCTGTTAAAACCCGAAATGAATAATATGCTACAAGCAAATAAATTAAATGAAAAAGAAAGGGACAACATCTGAAACTAACACTGAAAATTGAATCAAGAATCTTCCTTTGAAGAAAAAGCTTGGAGAGCCATGAGTAAAAGACATAGAGGGGAAGACCCAGAAGGTCGTGGACATAGTCTGCTAATGTGAAGCCCAGAGACTGAGTGGAGGAGCCAAGAACAGAGCCAAACCACTCGGAGAAGGAACCAATGTCTGGACCGGAGAAGGCTTTCACCGTGTAGAAAAAAGTATGGTAGGGGCTGAATTGACCATTGGTGAGATGGGTGAAGGCCAGAGAAGACCCCTCGTGTACATCAAATGCAGTCCAGGACTCGGCAGCATTGGCTTGAGAATTATGCGAGGTTACGTATTGACCAATGGTAGACTGAGCTAATTAGTTAATGTTCATCCTTAGGTATAAAGTCAATCGGGGCTTTGAATTTTAGGCATTGATTTATCCCTGGACTCGGCCCAAATCAATCCAATTAGGAGAGAGAGAAACATCTGCAACTCCATTAACTTATTGCTTTAAAGTTTTAATAGTGGCATAAGTCCTTAATGAAATGTTGGATATTTCAATTGAAACTGATGGAGAGTATAAGCAAAATTGATTAAGTGATGCAATTTTACTGCAACATAAGCAGTAAATTCAAAATATAGTGGAGATTTAGCCTCTCTATTAGTTAAGAATAAAGTTGTATAATACTGGACCTCCCTATATGTAATAGTAGGTCTCTAAAACTACTGAGGGTTAGAGTGCTATAAGCTTTCATTTACGCATAATATATAGAGTAACATGAGTTACATCATTATAGAATTAATTTGGTGCATTTAGGATATGATTTTATGTTTTCATTCACATGCATAATATTAGCACATACACACATGAATCATGATTTTGAAATATGAAAACGAAGTGACAAAGATTTTATGTGCACTTAATTAACATGTTCTGGGGATGAAAGTTGCAAAATGAATTTATCATGATTGTGCATTTCTAATGCCTTGTATTTTGGTTTACCAAAAAAAATTCAAGTGGCAAGATAAGTTGACATGTGAAGATTTGGGATGACTAAGCCTATGAAATGAGTGACGTATGTCTTAGAGAATTAAGTGACATAAGACAGTCATAAAGGACATGTGTACCATCTAAAGAGGGGACATGTATCTTACTTTAATACATGACAAGTGTCCTTTAAAAAAAGAGGGAACACTCATCCTACACTATATGACTTATACATTCGATGGTCATTTTCTTTAGTCCTTTTTCTAGTCGTATACTCTCCATCTCCTCCCTCTCATTATTGAAGCCTACACCTAACTCACACCTTTGAATTTCTGCCTTAGTTATGTACATCACCACCTCAAAACCTATGCAAAATCCATCATAAAGATAGCCATAGAGGCAGAACGTTGTTATGTGTATTGATGTTACCCCCTCAATGTTCTTGAATGTTCTTGCATACAAGTGAGGCTAAGCAAGCTTGATATTTGAGGTGGCAGTCAAGCTAATTAAGTAAGTGAAACACTAACCTATTGAGGTATATCTTAGTAGAATTTTATTATGGCTAATTAGGGATGGATCGAATGAGTTGTTGGTGTTAACGATGTGCAGGAAAAAAATGAAGAATAAATTGGTTACTTTTCTATTTTGTTTTTGGATGTACAAAAATAGTAGCTTATGGGCTATTGCATGGATGATCTAAGTTGGGATTTGAAGTATAATTGATGAGGAATTCATGCTAAAGATAGGTGATATAAAGGTGTTTTCAAATCTTAAAAATTTAAGGTTGTAGGTGCGATTATAAAAAGCGAATGGTAAAGAAAAAAGTGAGTAGAATTTTGTGAGCCTAAATGTAACCAATATGGAAGTTAAATTAACTTTAAATGAAGTAACTTTAAAGGACATGAAATTTGGAAAATTTCAGGTGTTAGTGATGTCTCTAAGCTTGTAAAATTTATAAAGTATTGAAGGAAGTAAAGTTACACACATTAGTGATGTTGATGACAAATTCCGGAACTTTAATTTCAGCTTTGTGTACATGTCGAAACAGCTGAGAGAATTTAATTTATATTGGTGTATTTGGACTTAATTAAGGCTAGGAATGAGCCTAGATTTTTTCTTGATTAATTGGTTAAGAGTATGATAAGGATATGTAGTTAATTGACAACATAAACTAAAGAATGGACTATTTTGATGTGGTTGTATTCCAAGCTGGAAATTATGATGCATTAAAGGAACAAATGTGTTCTTTTATTGAAAAAATGATCTTAAGGACATGTATAATGTGTATAACTTATGGATGAATGAGCATTGAAGAACATAGGGTAGTCATGAATGAGAATTGAGTAAATGTATAAATACATATTGCTGGAAAAAGATTGGTGAATTAAGATATCTAGCTTGCTGAAATTTTCATATTTAAAGTAACAATTGTGTGTGATATAAAAGGATATTTGATCATGAAAATGTACAAAGAGAAGTGTAATGTATGGTTGATGAATTTTTAGTAAATCAAGTTTACTTAAAGTATAAACCTGATTGCAAAATGATCGTATACAAGTTTTAATGTTTGAATGGTCTTAGGGTATATAAGCACACATTATTTTGTATAGTGGAGAGAATGATTTACATTGGATATGGTAACATGTATAAGTGATTTGTAAGGGTTTATGATACCAAGTTGGTGCTAATTTGATAAGTCAACTCATAATGGATAGAATGTGGAATTGAATAGTCAAGATCTATGCATTAAAACATGATATATATATATATATATGTATGTATGTGTGCATGATTGTATAATTACATGAATAGACAACTTAGTGATTTTTGACCTATGTGTGTATGGATTGTATGATGATAGATACACAAGGTGATCGTCAACATCCAGACATTGCCGAAAGTCGAGGCAATAGAATTTTTGAAGTGTACTATGAGTCAACTTAGATGCAAACTCACATATATTTGCTTCTGTATGAATTGTATGTTTAATATGAAATGCGTGTACAATTGATTAATAAATGCCAGAATTAGGTTTGGCATCCTTACAAACATATGTGAGCATTTTAGCATGGGATATATTAAGAGATCCATATAGTGTTCATTATTATTTTTTGTTATAGATCATCTAATATAGGAGAACGTGTTGCAAAATAAGCTGATCTTGAGTCAATAGGGGCTAATAGAGAGTCCCCTATACCTCAGTCTGAGAGGAGGGAAAGGAGATATGATAAACTCAAGAAACAGGGAGCTGTAGACTTATATGGAAGCATAAATCCTGCCAAGGCAGATGGTTGATTGGAAAGAACAGATAGAGTGTTTGATCAAATGGACTGTGAGCCTAATGAGAGGTTCGACTATGCAGTCTCATTACTTCAAGGTCCAACCTATCAGTGGTGAAAGACAGTTCCAGATAGTTCCGCCTGACCTTGTAGACTGATATGGGAGAATTTCCTGAAGGTCTTTAAAGATAATTATATGTCAAAGATCTATTTAGACAGGCAAATGAAGTAATTTCTTGATCTGAAATAGGGAAATCTCACAATAGCTAAGTATGAAGTACAATTCAATGAACTATCGGCGTATGCGACTAATCTGATCCTGACTGAAGAAGATAAACGTAGATGGTTTGAGGATGGTTTGAATTTGGAGATCAGGGCAAGATTGGCTATTACAAATCTAAATAGTTTTAACGAGCTACGAGCAACTTTGATTTAGATTAAGCAATTACTGAAGGAAGAATAAGGAGAGTATAGACAAGAGTTCAAGTCTAACAGGTATGGTGAGTTTCAGGTTGACTCTGACAAAAAAATTTAGTAAAAGCCAGAATAGGCCATCACAATCACTGCCTAGATCAAGGCAGTCAAGGTTTAGACCTAGAGCCAGTTCTACTCATTTTGGTGGTGGTAGAGGCCAGGCATCTGGGTGGTAGACTTATGGCAGACAAACACAACAAATTTCCAGTTGTGAACATTGTGGAAAAATACATGGTGGAGTATGTTGGAAGGCATCGGGAGCTTGTTATCATTGTGGCTCCTTAGATCATTAGATTAGAGACTGTCCTCTAGAGTGAGACGAGGACTAGTGACAGAGATGATTGTCCAGCCTAGCAGAGTCAATAGAGCAGGACAGAGAGGCAGAGGTATCGGTAAAGTAGCCTCAGTAAGTCTTAGTGTACCAAGGACTGAGGTACAAAGTAGCCAACCACAGTCTCAGGCCAAAATTTTTGCTGTTACTAGACAGAAGGCACAAAGTTCCCCATATGTTGTTGATGTTGTTGCAAGTATATTACATGTCTTTGATCTTAAGGCATTTACATTTTTAGATCTAAGATCTTCACATTCCTTTATTATCCCACATCTAGCATCTCAATTGTATTATAAGAGAGAGATTTTGGAGTTTGGCTTAGAGGTGAGTACTCCAGTAGGTAGTACTACAGCGATTGGAGAAGTACGTAGAGGGTATATTATTTAGATTAACCAGGTTGAATTGAAAGTCGATTTGATAGTACTGTAGTTGAAAGAAATAGAATTTATTTTAGGTATGGATTGGCTTACTACTCATAGAGCTGTGATGAATTGTTACACTAAGGAGGTTATTATTGAATCTCCTACTCAACCAAAAGTAATATTTTGAGGTTTAGTCAAACAGTGCTAGCCTGATTGATTTTATCAATGAGTGCTGTTAAACTGATTCGAAGTGAATGTGAGGCTTATTTAGCCTATGTGATTGATACTAAAGTTGAGCAGACATTACAGGATAGTCCTGTTGTTAGAGATTTTCTAGATGCCTTTCCCACTAAATTATTGGGATTACCACCAGATAGGAAAACGAAGTTCACCATTGACCTTGTCTTAGGTACTGCTCCTATATCAGTTGCAAGAGTTGTTAGATAAGGGTTTTATCAGACCCAGTGTGTCACCTTGGGGAGCTCCAGTTTTTTTTTGTGAAGAAGAATGTCAGGACTTTGAGACTGTTCATTGACTATAGGCAATTAAATCGAGTGATAGTGAAAAATAAGTATCCCCTACTGAGAATAGATGATTTACTCGATCAATTATAGGGAGCTCAGGTATTTACTAAACTAGATTTGAGGTAAGGGTATTATCAATTCAAAATAGCAAAAGCTAGTCTACCAAAGAGTGCATTCAAAACCAAATATGGACACTTCAAGTTTTTGGTGATGCCTTTTGGGTTGATGAATGCTCCGGCTTCCTATATGGCATTGGTGAATAAAGTATTCCAACCTTACTTAGATCACTTTATTATTGTATTTACAAACGATATCTTGGTGTATTCGAGGAGTATAAAGGAACATTCTGAGCATTTGAGATTAATTTTATAGATAATGAGAGAGAAGCAATTGTACATCAAGTTCAGTAAGTGTGAATTCTAGCTTGATTAGGTGTTGTACTTGGTTCATATAGTATCTAGATAAGGCATACAGGTAGACCTAGGGAAAGTTAAGGCAGTGATGAAGTGGGAAGCACCTAAAAATGTGTCAGAGATTCGAAGTTTTCTTGGGCTAGGAGATTATTACAGGAGGATTATCGAAGGGTTTTTATTGATTTAAGCCCTTTTGATAAATCTTTTGAGGAAGAACGTACATTTTTATATGGAAAATTTTAGGTGTTAGTGATGTCTCTAAGCTTGTAAAATTTGTGAAGTATTGAAGGAAGTAAAGTTACCACATTAGTGATGTTGAGATGTAAAGTAATAATTGTGTGTGATATAAAAGGCTATTTGATCATGAAAATGTACAAGGAGAAGTGTAATGTATGGTTGATGAATTTGGAGTAAATCAAGCTTACTTAAAAGTATAAACCTGATTGCAAAATGATAGTATATAAGCTGTAATGTTTGAATGATCTTAGGATATATAAGCACACATTATTTTGTATAATGGAGAGGTTGATTTACATTGGATAAGGTAACATGTATAAGTGATTTGTAAGGTTTTATGATACCAAGTTAGTTCTAATTTGATAAGTCAACTCATAATGGATAAAATGTGGAATTGAATGGTCAAGATCTATGTATAAGAATACATACTCGGAAAGTCAATTGAGCATGCATTGAAACATGATATGTGTGTGTGTGTGTGTGTGTGTGTGTGTGTGTGTGTGTGTGTGTGATTGTATAATTACATGAATAAACAACTTAGTGATTTGTGACCTATGTGCGTATGCATTGCATGACGATAGACACGCAAGGTGATCGTCAACATCCAAGCATTGCCTAAACATGGAGCAATAGCATTTTTGAAGTGTACTGTTAGTTAACTTAGATGCAAACTCACATATATGTGCTTATGTATGAATTATATGTCTAATATGAAATGCGTATATAATTGATTGATAAATGTCGGACTTAGGTCCGAGGAGTTAGTTATATGGCATGAGCACAAAAAAATGAAAAGTAATGAAAGCATAGCATATGAAATGATGCATCTCACCATATTGAAATCCATGATTAGATAAAGGAGATGTGATTGGAGTCACCGATGTGCAGGAAAGAGCCTTGAACTTAGAATTATGAAAAAGAGCCTCAGGCTTCGATATCTTGGACTCGATATCCACAAGGGGTACGAACCAGCCAGGGACTCAATACCCATAAGGGGTACGGGATAGCAGATTGCGTTGATAGGCATTTGTTCATAACAAAAACAAAATGAGAATGAAAACAAATGTGGGTTTACATTTACATCCCTAAATACATAATAAGATTGAATTGAACTGATTTGAAATAGTGAAAAACATCTGAAGTCAATGGAGAATGCGATGTGATATAGAACACTAGCTTATATGATATATTTGTTGACATGTAATAAATTGTGATATAATTTGTCTTTGTGATATAACTTGTGTGAGTGCATCGATGATGGTTCACTCATAGAGTTTGCAAACTCATCAAAATTGCAACATTTTTGTTCAATTTCGGGGGAGTTCTTTCTACCAAAACAATATAATAGAAGTTTAGTACTTACATTTTTAAGACGAAAATGGCTCAAAGGTCAGATCCGCTAAATTTGCAGAGTCTAGTTAGAGTATTTTGCATTAGCATCCCATTTCATGATACACATTTTTGTACTAAGATTAAACCTTAAACTTATATGTAATGTATATGTTGGATTTTAAATTATAATGACTTATGTGACCTTTTATGCATTTGAAAAAAATGAGAAGAAATGATGTATGGACCATTAATTGGTTTTGGTATATGTCCTTGTTAAAATATTTGAACAAGGAAAGTTGAGCTTTCCCTGAACTATATTTTTCATAGGTGAAATGTCAACATAGATGAAAATCATAGAATAAACTCTGATAAATGAATGTTTTAAATGCTTATGATATGTTTAATGTCTAAGAGTAAGTTCATTTTTTATTTTCCTAATGTAACATTTCCGTAGAGTATTTTTTCGAATATCCTCTGGTATGGTCGAGATTATGCTCAATTGGAGTGGTATGTTACAATATCATCTTAGATTCATCCTATCTAAATCTATATCCCTATTTAGTTTATAATCAAACAAAGAATATCAACTTAAAAAAGGTAAAGAAAAGAAAAAAATTGTTCTTGAATCTTAAATCTTTAAAGAATTCTTATTGAAATATTGATCTATCTTTCAAGAATGGTGTAATCTTGATCAAAACTAATATAGAAGAACTTTAAAATAAATAATGTTTCTTGTCTAAAGGAACTTCTCTTTTATGCCTTCTTTTTTTTTTAATTTGAAATATTAGCTTTTTAATGAGTTATACGGGTCCATGTAGTAGACCAAATTATCATGATAATTCTCTAAAAATCTTTACCACCAATACAGGACCTATATGAGTCCATATAAGGTTCCATGTTCTTCATATAAGGGGAAACATAGGGTTTGTTGGGTTGCACTGGAGAAATAGAATCGACATTTTTAACATGACCATTAACACGTTAGCATGTAGATGTCATATTTTAGGGTCCTTCTCTAATTCTTATAAAATTTATCCAATTCAATTAAATATTCTCTAATTTTGCTCATTTTCATTGCATAGTCAAAAACAATACCTAAAATGACAATGCTTCTTAAATTAGGTTTCAAATGCTTCAAATTTATTTAAAATACAAGTAATATATCATGAAAATAGTACCAAAAATAGTGTATGTCTAACATATATTAAACTCCTTCACACTTAAGTAATTGCTTGTCCTTAAGCAAACCAATCTATCATTCAATCTTAAATTGACAACAATTTTGAGAAAGTATTAAACAAATCAAACATAGCTATTGAATAATTTTCATTACTCATTCAATCAAAAAGGATTATCAAAATATAATACAGCCAATCACTTGCATCAATTCACAAGTTGATTCAATTTACCTTATGACTCCCCAAACTTCAATCTGAATCATAAAACTTAATTTTAAGCATAAAATAATCATACATAAGATAAGAATCTTTAACCTTCAAAATTATCCATACCCATTTACTAATAGACATAATTTTAAACAAAACAAGAGCATTAGAAGCTTATTTGAAAGCCACATAGCTTTTTTATGCAAGAGTGAACTCCTTGTTATAAATATCCCAGGTTACTTAACTAGGTCATTGTCTCAAATGGCTACTAGAACACCCTAGTTTTATCCTTTTTATTGGTTTGAAGCCAACGAAATAAAATTTTTATGTTCATTTATTCAATATTTTTAGGATAATAAAAAAATCTTAAAAGAAGTCATAATTACATATGCATATGCATTTTACAAAAAGATTATCATAACTGTAACATCCCGCTTCCGTAGAACGGGTGCTAGTGTACATGCCTTTATGGCTGTCCTAGATTAATTGGTACCGGA